>JASCZW010003102.1:0-91875 GCA_034211315.2 Aedes japonicus
GATCAGAACCTAGGACCTACAGTTGCAACGAAAGCTTTCCGGGCTATGCAAAGCTACGCTGTGTATTGACACACATTTATTAAATATCTTGAAATACCAACAGACATTATGAGATAATCGTTTAGGTTATCCAAACTATCCTGGAATTCAAAACTAAAAATCTATAGCTGTAACTGTAGCTTTCTGGACCAAACAAAGTAACAATATGTATTTATCCAATTTTAGTGAGTCTTCTGAAAGGTAAACAGATATAATGAGCCAAAACTGCTGTTGAGTGCAGAAGTTAGGATCTACAGCCGTAACATTAGCTTTATAACCTATGAAAGGAGATGACATGCACTCAAACACATACAGTGAATCTTCTGTAAGGTCACCAGTCATTATCAGATTATCTTGGGATGTTCAAGTTCATAAAAACTAACTTGAGATTAGAATTTAAGATATACATTAGTAACCGTAGCCTCTTGAGCTATACAAAACTACGATAACTATTCAAACACATTCAATGAACATTCTGAAACATTCACAGACATCATAGGATAATCTTGTAACTTTGAGGTCTTTCAAAACATAAGGTCTGAAATTGTAACAGTAGCTTTATGGGCTATTCAAAGTTAAGTTGGTTTGTTTGGCATGAAAAAGTTGTTGCCCATTTAGTATTGGAACAAACATCTTTGATTCTTACAGCGACCCTAGTGCAAACCATGACATCTTATGTGTTTCCTATAACAATAACAACATCAGAAGTTTTTTTTCGCGATGCAGTTCGAACGCGTTTCAGAGAAATTCAATGGAAAAAAAGAAGAAAACTAATTGTCCGCAATCATTTGGAAAACGCCTCCTGGTCTGGGCCAAAACTTGCTAAAGTGTTGAGCTTTCCCCGAAACACAGTGTGGCATGTTTTGAAAAAGTAAAGAGAAACTTTGTCGGCGGATCGCAAGCCTTAAGGCAAGCGCCGGGCGGGTACTGTCGACCGTCAACTACGGAACAAAGTCATCAAGAACATTAAGGTAAACCCTAACATCTCAGACCGAGATTTGGCCAAAAAGTTTCGCGCCGCACGCAGTACCGTGCAACAAATTCGTCTCCGGTAAGGCTTCAAGTCATACCGTGCCTGTAGACAATCAAATAGGGATCAAGCCTCGGGGAGATGTTCCAGCCAAATTCAAGTTTGTTTTTGCAGATAAATTTGCACGTAAATACACGATTTGGCAAGGCATCTGTAGTGAGGTTGAATGACTTAGGTTTTTCATCACTGATAAGACATTTAATTCAGGGCTTTACAGAACGGAATGTCTCCAAAAGCGAATATAGCTATTCATCAGATCCCACAATGAACCTGTCATGTTTTGGCCAAATCTTGTAAGCTGTCATAACAGTAAAACAGTGCTACAGTGGTATGAAACCAACGGGATTCAGTTTATACCGGAAGAACTCAACCCACCAAACTGTCCTAAGCTCAGACCGATAGAGATATATTGGGCTATTATGAAGAGGAAGGTGAAGGTGAATGGTAGTGTCCTCAAAAGCATCAATGAAATGAGAACCAAGTGGAATAAGATAGCCAAAACGAAAAAAGTCCGGGAAAACTCAGCAAATTTCTTCAAAATCGGGATGATTAATTGTCTTGGTATATTCCCCCTAAAGTTCACATAAAGTCGAACATTTTAGTTAAAACAGAATGCTAACGTTTTCATAAAAAAAAAAATTGACAAAAATTGCCGTTTTTTTATTCACCCGCACTGACAAAACTACCCATGCAAAATCAATCATAGTAACCCATCAGTCGACAGACCAAATTTGACAGCTCTATCAGTCGAACTCTAACCGTGATGGCAAAAACAGTGAAGTTACTCCGTTCAGAAGTGTGCGCGTTCAAAGAACGGCACCCGCCGCATCGTAAACGGCCATCCTGTGGCACTTTGTGGACGCCGGATATGGCCAGAACAATCGGCCCTGAGCAGGAAAAGAAGCTCCAAAGGATGCTGAAGAGGACGACCGAAGGAAAAAAGGCTACATCGCTGCTACAGGCCGGGCCGTCCAAACAGTGAAAAAGTACCTGCCGAACATGAACATACATGTCAGGAAGCGGAAGTCGCGCCCACTGGTTTCGGAGCTGCAGGCAATGACGCAGTGGCAGCGGCTGGATAAGATGTTCAACTCGATTTCCTGGCGAATAGCGACGTGGCGGTGGTGATGGACGATGTGACCTATCTCACCATGGATGTCAACGAATGGCAGGGCACTTCGTATTTTACTTCCCACACGAAGGAAGTGAGCTCCGAGGTGAAGTTCATTTCACACACCAAGTTCCCCATGAAGATGCTGCTGTGGCTGACAATCAGCGACAAGAGGAATGCCCCTCTTCTTTCACTCCGGACTGGCCGTGAACGGAGAAATTTATAGTACAAAATGCCTGCTGTATGACTTGAAGTTGCGTCGTTCATCAAGATATACCATAAGGGCGAAGACGCGGTATTCTGTCCGGATCTGGCGTCAGCCCACTACTCGCAGCGATCGTTGGAGGAGATGAAGCGGCTGAATATCGATGTGGTACCCAAGTCGTCGAACCCGCTCAACGTCCCCCAGCTGCGTTCTGGGGAAATTTCTTGGCCAAGCTGAAGCGTAAGATCTCCAACAATTTTGTTGCGAAAACTGAGGAGGAATTGATAAATAAAACGAACCTTCCATGGGAAATTTATCAAAAGCAATTATCTGTCTTAAATTTTGTTTTATCCAATCCAAAAGCCATTTTTTTTATAAGGAGCGGTGCCGTCTTCTACTGATCGAACCACACACACACACACACACACACACATATTCATTGGCAAAAATACATGGAAAATTCCACATGATTCTGATGTGTTCACACATAAATAGAACCCTCTGAGGAACACAAATGAAGTTTATGTGACAAATGGCACACATAGAAAGTACTCACACTCCAAAATTGACCATATATTTGCCTATCCTAGTTATTTTGTCTAGCCCTGTATACAAATGAATTTCAGTCTGTCTGTCTGGCCCTTATAAAATCGGAAACTACTGAACCGATTGGCGTGAACATTTGTAAGCACGCGTTTTTAAGGCTGGATAAGGTTCTTATGATGGTTTGAGCCCCTCCCCCTCTGCAAAAAGGGGCTCTCATACAAATGAAACACTAATTTCTGCATAACTCAACGAACCAAATTAGGCAAGCGGGAGTTTTTGAAAGCAATAAAGGTTTCTATGATCGTTTGATACCCCTGCCCTCTTTGAAAGGAGGGTCTCCCATACTAATTAATAATGAAACACAATTTTCCACAAAATTGGAGATCTAATTGAGGAAATGAAACCAAATTTGGCCTGTAGGGTTTTTGGAGACAATAAATTTGTCTATGGTGGTTTGACACTCCCCCCTCTTCTTAAAGGGGGCGTCTCTCATAAAAATGAAACACCAGTTTTTGCTTAACTCGAGAACTCATCAAGCAAATGGAATCAAATTTGGTATGTGGAGATTTTTAAGGCAAAAAATGTTTCTATGGTAGTTTGAAACCAATACCCGGCCTGGAAGGGGGGGTGGGGGGTGGGGGGAAGGGCTGTCATACTAATAGAAAACAAATTTCTGTATACCTCGAGAACTTATCAAACAAATGAAGCCGAATTTGGCATGTGGGGGTTTTTATAGGCAGGATTCCAGTCATAAAAATGAATTTCTGTCTGTCTGTCTGTCTGACCCTTATAGACTCGGAAACTATTGAACCGATCGGCGTGAAAAATTGTATGCAGAGGTTTTTGGAGCTGGAGAAAGTTTTAATAGGGGTTTGCGACCTCTTCTCCTCTGGAATAGGGAGGAGGCTCTCATGCAAATGTAACACAAATTGCAACCAAACATTTGAATTATACAGGCAACCAAAACACAAATTGTGTATTTTTCGTGTAAAAAGCATGTTCTGATAGAAGTTTAAAATCTTTGTCTAGCACACGAAGGTGAAAACATTCTTTGTTTTTTTTTTTCACTAACCTCTATCCCTCTTGCTCACACTTCTTTAATTCAAATGATGCAAACTTGTTGATTAAACTTCAAGAAGCTCCATGTGACAGATAGAGAAAGTTGCTTTATAAACGTTTAACAAAAACACCAGCCTCTTTTCACATTCTTTAAAAAAAATCATAATGGGTAAAGCCCAATCTCACAAACAGGGTTGTGTAAAAAAACTTGAAAAAAACTGGACAAAAGTCAGAAAAACTGGATGATTTTAAGATTTAACTGTTTGACTGGATCCCGTAAAACAAAACTGGAAGAATCCAGTTTAAACTGGAACATTGGCATCCAATTGGCGATACGACCAATTCTAGACAAAATAGTCAAAATGTCGAAAGTAACATTTGTAAACAATGAGCTATAGCGTATTTTTCTGGGATCTGCTGGCTCCTACAACCAAAATAGCACCAGAAACAGATAGAACGAGTTATTACCATCCCATCGGTAGTGGATATAGATGTTAGCAACCTGGCATTTCCAGGAAATTTACGGTTTATGTCATTGTTTACAATTGTTCCTTTCGACCTTTTGACGATTTTGTCTAGAATTGCACAAGCAACGTTCGCAGACTACTCTGAGGAGACATCGGCTGCACGGCTTTGCTCTATTCGTTCATTTTGTCAGTGGTTTAAGGGGTGTATCGAAAATAAGCTATCCACAAACTTTCTTTCAAATTATGTTGAAAACCGATATTTTATTTATACAAAAAATTGATCCTTTATTATACGAGGTTAAACTTGAACATAATGAAGACCGGATGAAATTTAAGTTATTCCTTCATGAATTTTCGAACTTTGGATCGAATGCTCTTCATCAAGTTCCGGACAAGTGTTGCATCGCATTTTTGGACGCTTGTGCCCAAATTTTTTGAACTCCTGCATCTTCCCAGCTGCCTTACCAGTCTTCTTGAAGACCCTCTTCACGATTGCCCAGTAACGTTCGATGGGTCGAAGCTGAGGGCAATTTGGTGGATTGATATTTTTCTCAACGAAATCTATACCCTTTTCCGCAAGCCAATTGAGAGTGGTTTTGGCATAGTGAGCCGACGCTAAATCCGGCCAAAACAGTGGAGGTGTACTATGCTTCTTATATAAAGGCAACAATCTCTTCTGGAGACACTCAGATCGATAGATTTCCGCATTTATAGTTCCGGTAGTGTAAAAAATGGTTGACTTCAAACCACAGGAACATATTGCTTGCCATACCAGTACCTTTCGACCAAATTTCTCCACTTGAATCGACCTCTCCGCATCGCTCACATCCTCCCCAACGACGGCAGTAAAGTATTGTGGACCTGGAAGGGTTTTTGAGTCCTCCTTTACATAGGTCTCATCGTCCATCAAAACGCATGCATCCTGCTTTTTTGGCCAAATCACGTATTAACATTGATTTGTTCTTCATAATTAGAGATACCACTTTCTGCTCCAGTTTCGGGTTGGAAGAACCGGGTTTTCTGCCTCTTCCTGGTAGCTCATCCAAAGAATAGTGTTCCCCAAACTTATTAATGATGGTTTTAACACTCGCATGATGAATTCCAAACCGCTTCGCCAATTTTCGCAAAGTGATACCCTTCTCACTTAGCCATGTGTCCAGAACCATAATTTTCACTTCCTTTTCAATACGCGACATTTTGAAAACTTAGAATTTGAACCGCACAAACAAGTAAACAAAAGAAAGCTGACAGTCAAACGCACAGCATGCAGTGTTCAGAGAATAAAAAAACCATCACAAAACATGCGTACAACGCAAATGTATGTGGATAGCTTATATTCGATACACTCCTTAATTACTACTTTGGCTTCTTTAACTTTAGTATTTCCATGAAAGTGTTTTGCCAAAGACTTCTCAATGTTTTCCGCACCGCTAATCTATAACAATCCGATTAAGTTTTATTCATTTAGACATTAATTGTCAGTTGAATTCTATATGTTGAAAATATATAAATAAATAAAATTCACATGAAAGATTTCATTAATTTATGCTAAATCTAGCATTATCCTCATTTGCATTACTAGAAGCAGCAGAAAAGCAGAAAATCAAATGATTTTGTCAAACTTTGTGTGGCATTAATAATGCAGTCGTGTCTAGGACACCAACCTCAATTTTTCTGTCGAATTCGGCGTCGTCGTCAATTTACATCGCCTATTTCACTACTGATACAACTACCACCTTCTTCCGCACATGTTTACACCTCATTGAACGTATTCTATCCACGTAAAAAGTTTAAAAAGCTGACATCAATAATTCCAGATAACCAACCACCTGACACCTCAACAACCCACACCGGAAGTCAGCTCCAATATACCCTTCAACGAAGCGATCTCAAAATTCCTCTTACGCCCTCCACCCTCTCGATTCGTTGATTCGTTTCGTCACGCGATAACTCCTACGCCTTTTTCACATTCTTGCCTATCCTATTCTTCCATTCTAAACTAACAACACAAAAACACACCCCTCATGCACACAACTCACACAGACACGGACGACCACAAACACATGGAAGTTCACCTGCACAGGTAGAATCGCTCCTTGGGGGCCTTTTACCCGTATACATAAATTCATACGCGCTCCTACGCCGAACCATGACCGACCACTAAACCGCACCACCGGCTTCCCGGTGCCACCCGCAAAAGGAACGGAACTGGTCAAAGGATGAAAGCGAAAACAAACTAACGAACCATAAATAAATGCCTACACACTCACACCAGCGAAAGCCACGCGCTCAGTATCCATTTCCTGACCCCGAGACGATTGGGTGAAAATTTTGCCGTCTCAGCTCCTGCGTCTCGGGAAAGGCAGTTGGCGAACAATCGGAGCCTTTCCCTATAGTCAGTCCTCGTGGTCCTCGTGGTCGTGGTGGGAAAAAATCACCGCAAGTAAAGGAAAAAGGGCACTCAGACTGCTTTCAAGCCCCAGAAAGGGCAAGGGGTGTGGGAGGTAGTCATGATAAACGATCTCATCATTTATCATTGGTTGTTATTTTGGTTTGTTTCTGGGGGCCCCCGTGGAAAATCACCCAAGCAAGCCTTGGAATCGCGCGAATGGCGGCAATTCATTGAGTGAAGGCGAAGTGGATTTCTTGATTGCTTGAACACAGCAGATTGTCGGGAGGTGAAATAACGAAATGAGATGCCTAAATGAAAGAAGACTCCCGTATAATTGTAAATTGAATCAATCCGCTGAATCGTTCCCGGGGGAATTGTTCACCCGTCTTATTTTCCGGGAGCAGCCGGCAAGATAGTGTGTGGAGTGTGGAGGATCCGGGGAGAAGCGTTCAACGTGCGGTGAATTTTAAATCCAGTCCCGTCGTTTTGTGATTATGAGCCAATGTCAGAAGCTTTTGCAAGGCGTGGGAAAGAAATGGTCTAATCCGGGAGGGGCAAGGATCCTTCAGAAGAAACTGTGAAACGTGACGAACACTGACGCACGGACTGATGTGGAGGCAATACATTTTGTCGGGTTTCGGGCTTTTCCAACAAACACACGATGACAACACTGGCTGGCAGTCGATTTTGATTGATGACTACCAATCACGAAGGCGTAGTTTCCAGAGTGGTTCGCGGTTCAACGAGCATAGGGTTTGTCTGAGTTGTCAAGGTCGTACGTGTTGTGGTTACCATTCGACAGTGTCTGATGGATTTGATTGTTAGGCTTTGAAGGTTATGGGGTGATAAGTTCGTGATTTTGAGGAGAAATTGTTCAGATCTATCGTTTGTGATCTCGATTGTCAAAAGCTTACGATCCGGGAGTAAAATGTCACAAAATATTCAGAAACAAATCCTACGGTAGATCACAAGTCAGTTGGATGCGCAAATTTCGACTAATCGCAAGAAGTAGCAGTCTATAGCTGTCCTAATATATTTTAAATGATTTGCCAAAGTTTAATGGTGATTTTTCACGTTAGATTTCGTTTCGAGATACATTCACGTCGATGGTACACGTTAACTGCGATGTTCCAAGGGTCGCTAAGCTCCAGTGTCTCCTTCAATCACTCGAGGGTAGTGCCAAGAAGCCGTTTGAGTCGGTGGACATCGAAGCTGACAGCTACGCCACTACATGGGAAGCTCTCTTGAAGCGATATGACAACCGCAAGTACCTCAAGAAGGAGCTCTTCAAGGTCCTCTCCGATTTGCCAGTAGTTAAGCAGGAGTGTGCTACGCGCATCCACGGTTTAGTAGACGATTTTCAACGTCATCTTCGCGCCCTCTGCAAGTTGGGTGAACCAGTGGATCATTGGGATTTGCCACTCATCTATTTGCTTACGTACAAGCTGGATCAAACCACACTTCGTGCCTGGGAGGAGAAAACCAGCCAACTGGACGACTTGAAGTTCAATGAGCTGGTCGACTTTCTCTACCAACGGGTACGGATTCTCAACTCCGTAAGCCCAGACAAGCATCAATCAACGTCGTCTAAGGTGGCCGGCATTCCACAGAGAAACTACAAGCAGAACCTGTCAGTCAATGCAGCCACAGCCTCCACTACAAGTTATTCCTGTCCAATTTCTTGTACGGACAACCATTCTTTTCGAACATACCCAGTGTTTCTTGGGAAAAACGTCAACCAACGTCGGGAGCTGGTATCTCAAAAGCGATTGTGTTGGAATTGTCTCAGCGTTGGCCATCAATCAAGGAATTGTGGTTCAAAATTCACCTGTCGCACGTGTCACGAGAAACATCATTCTCTTCTGAATAATTTTACCCAAGCGAAGGTATCATCCACATCAGCTATCCAAAGCAGTTTGGCTAAGTCAACTACGTCGTCCAAGTCTACTGCTCTAACAGCTTCAGTTCAACAATCCCTTCCATTCACGTCACAAACCGTGGATATGTCCGGTGCCCAGCAGGTCAGCATGGCAGTCCAAACTGCTTGTACCATGACACTGCTAGAAACGGTTGTTGTTAACATCGTGGATGACTACGGAAATACGCACAAGGCAAGAGCTCTCCTCGATTCGGCATCAATCAATGTCGAATTTCATTTCGAAACCACTGGCGAAGATTCTCTACAGTCATCCTTCCACAGTTGACGTATCCGTCGCAGGCATCGGTTCGTCTACACAAAGGATAAGAAGTGCCATTACTGCAACCATCGAGTCGGGAGATCGAACGATCTCGATGAAATTGCAGTTTTTGGTACTGAAGCAACCGTCGTCAGAATTGCCAACTACACCGATCAACATTTTGGCATGGAAGTTGCCAAACGTCAAGCTAGCAGATCCCCAGTTCAACGTTCCTGGATGCATAGACCTCGTTATCGGCAGTGAAACGTACTGGGATCTCCACACGGGACGGAAGATTTTTCTGGGTGATGGTCTTCCGTGGGTAGTTGAAACTTCTTCTGTTCTGCTATCTCTCTACCGCTGATGATCGGTTGGAAGCCGCTCTTCCAAAATTCTGGGACATGAAAACAATTCCATCGGGCTTAATTCGATCTGCAGAAGAAAACCACTGTGAAGAGCTGTATTCTACACCGACGACGCGTGATTCAACTGGACGATACGTAGTGCGTCTGCCAAAGACCAATGATCCGGAAAAGGTTCTCGGAGAATCTAGGTCTATTGCTGATCGACGCTTTTTGAGCCTGGAACGTCGCCTAGCGAAAGATTCTACAACGAAGGACTCCTACAATCGGTTTATGGACGAGTATCTACAACTTGGTCACATGAAGCAGATTACAGATATTCCCCATCATGTCGTCTTCAAGGAGTCCAGTACGACAACGAAGGTAAGAGTAGTCTTTGACGTATCATGCAAGACTTCGTCCGGCTACTCGTTGAACGATACGCTCCTTGTTGGACCAGTCATCCAACAAGACCTTTATTCAATATACATGAGATTCCGTACAAAACTTGTTGCTGTGGTAGCAGTCGTCGAGAAAATGTACAGGCAAGTGTTGCATCACCCCGATGACCTGCAGTTTCTCCGTATTCGTCATCGCAGATGTCTTTCCGATCCTATCACCACGTATGAACTCCAAATTGTCACATACGGTACAGCGAGCGCACCGTATCTAGCAACGAAAACGCTCCAGCAGAGACGCCAAAGACCAAGCGGCATCGTATCCTGTTGCGGTTGATCCTGTTTTGAACGATTTCTACGTCGATGATCTACTGTCTGGCGCTTCAGACGTGGAATCTGCGATAACTATGCGACGAAAAGTTACCGGTATGCTGAGTGCAGCTGGATTAACGCTGAAGAAGTGGGCGTCACATTCCCAGGAAGTGTTGCAGGATGTTCTGCCAGAAGACCTGGCCATCCAACCAACTGCCATCTTAACCAAACGCAAAGTTCTATCATATAACGCTCAGATTTTTGACTCCCTGGGCTTGCTAGGGCAGTCGTTACCAAGGCCAAGCTGTTCATGCAGCGTCTGTGGGCCTTGAAGCAAGAAGTGGCTAAAATCTTTCGTGGATGAAGACGGTACTCTTTGTGTCGGTGGTCGGCTAAGCAATGCCGCATTGTCCGTCGCTAACAAGCACCCAATTGTTCTACCCGCCAAACATCCGCTGTCTGCTCTGCTGGCTAGCAGTTACCACGTAAGCCTACTGCACGCAGGGCCACAACACCTATTAGCCACTCTGCGCCAAAAGCTCTGAATCCTTGGCTGCAGAAACCTGGTAAAGTCCGTCTTCCACAAATGCCACACTTGCTTCCGATCCAAGCCCACTCTAGTTCAGCAGAGCACAGCGGATCTGCCGGTTTCGCGAGTTTCACCGACGCGTCCATTTTCTGTGTGCGGTGTCGACTACTGTGGACTCTACGTGAAGTCAGCAGTGCGAAATCGTGGTCCTGCCAAGGTCTACGTGGCCATCTTCGTCTGTTTTGCAACCAGAGCAACTCATCGCCAGACGAGGAAAGGTAGTCGTGCTCCACTCCGACAACGCCACTACCTTCAAAGGGGCTTCACATGATCTCAATAGAGTTTACCGTATGCTGAAGACTGATTCTACTGATAGAGAGCAAATTTTCAATTGGTGTTCTAGGAATGAAATAACCTGGAAGTTTATTACACCTCGAGCACCCCACTTCGGAGGGCTTTGGGAGGCCGCCGTCAAATCGGCGAAAAATCATCTCTTAAAGATCATCGGTAACGCCAACCTTGCCTACGAGGATCTGCTAACCTTGTTAGCACAAGTCGAGATGTGTCTGAATTCTCGACCTCTAACGCCAATTCCAGAAGACCCAACGGATTTAGACGTCTTAACACCAGGGCATTTCCTCGTCGGCAGCAATCTTCAAGCGATTCCAGAACGCAATTGGATGCAGACCGCCGATAACCGTTTAAATCATTGGGATTTAACACAAAAACATCTGCAGCAAATCCGCCAGTCACAATCGAAGTAGGCTCGATCGATGATCATCAAGGAAGACAACGTTCCACCAGCAATGTGGCCTTTGGGGAAGGTTGTTAAGCTCTTTCCGGGAAAAATTGGTGTCGTCCGTGTAGTAGCGCTGAAGACAGCGACTGCTAATGAAGTCGTGCGAGCCGTTGCACGAATCGCTCTACTTCCGTCACCGAGAGCGTTACAGTAGAAATTAACTTTCTTTGGAAGAAAACCTAAAAATTATTTTTGCACTAGTAGCATAAGTTTTGTAAATACTAATTTTTTGAAACATCGCTGTTTCAAGGTGGCCGGAATGTTGAAGATATCCATATTTAGTTTAAGAAACCTGAATTAGTCTAACGTTAACAGTTCGACATGACACGAATTGTCTTTGTCTGAGAGTAGAGAGCGAGAGAGAATTTCATCCGATTCGATGGTAGCGATGCTGTTAGAATACACTGATTTTTAGACAAGTTAGTTTTTCTCTCAAAGCTCAATTCGTAAAGTGGATCTACTCAAGAGTTGATCCACTTTTGAATTGAAGCTTGGAGAAAGATAGCATACAATGTCTCAAAATTATGTGTGCAGATATAGAACGTTCAGAATCTCGAATATCAGGGATGCCATATTCACAGACATGTCTGCAAATTTGCAGATTTTTCATTTTTGTTGCAGACTTTTTTAACGATGCAGACATTTTATTTATGTTGAAGACTTTTACAGACATTTGAAATTTAAATTTCAAATAAAGGTATTCTCTGATGTTAAGATTTAAAACGTACGAGGATCTGAACGGTATAGTAGATACGGTAAGAAGCTTAGTTGAAATATTTTAAAATATCGTAGGTATTATTTAAAGTAGAAATTTTGGAGACAATATGGGCCCGGAGATAACTATCGTATAGGCCCTTTCCGAGGGTAACATGGAGTCCCTTCTGATGGTAGTGTTCAATCATAGACTAACTCCAAGACCAGTAGGTCCTGAAAAAATACGTTTTTTTTCTTGGTTCAGTCTGTACTAGCACATCAATCCCAAGCTCGGTCCCAAGCTTAATAATGCGCCCCTAATAATAAACTCACACGAACGCACTCTCAAATATTCTGCCAAAATAACACAGCAAATCACAACAAAGGCGCAAATATGTATAGCAAGGTGCAGGCTTCAAAGGTGTACATCGGACCAAGGGGTTCTACAACAGTGAACCAATTTCAAATCGCTAGTTGCATATTGATTGTTGGTTTAATCCCACGCGTGTTCAAACCCATGCAAAAAATTACTGTCAAAGCGTTGGTAATATTGGTCCTTTGCTATTAAGTCACAACGAAAATCAAGGTTTGAGAAACTTAGAGACTTCCTCGAAAAAAAAAAACTTCTCCTATGGCCAAGTAGAAACTTCTCAGAAGTATTGGGAACAAGCAGTTCATGCAAGAAGAACCTTCAAAATTTCATTACCGAAATTCAAGATCATACTTACCAGAATTTCAAGACAGAACTTCCCCAAGAATCAGGAGAGGACTTATCAGAGCTTCAGGAAGAAGTGTAGGGGAGAGGACTTCTCTGAAGTTTGGAATTTTTCAGAGGTTTTGAGTTCTTCCCAGAAATTCAAGATTGAACTTCCCAGAAGTTCAGAAAAAGAACTTCCCCAAATTTCAGGCGGAAGCTAACCAGGAAGGGCACTACCTATAATTTCTCAAAAAATCAGGAAAAAAAAATCCTCAGGACGATGCGTCATAAAAGTTGAGGAAAGAACTTCTCTCGAGTTCAGGAAGTAACTTTCCAGAAGTTCCGGAAGAAACTTAACATTTCAGAATAAGGATTTCTCAAAATTCTTTAGAGAGAAAAGAAAATCTCCAGGAGCATTGGGGGTAGTTGCTTCTAATTTGAGCACGAATTTCCCAATAGTTCCTGAACAAACTTCCCCAAAGTTCTGGAGAAAACTTCCCAAAAGTTCAGAAGAGGACTTCTCAGAAATTCAGGAAGAAACTTCAAGAACAAATTTGTAGACGGCTTTCCCAAAGTTCCAATAAAATTTTCCTCGCAGTTCCGGATGGAACCAATCAGAAGTTTAGAAAGAATAAGCTCGGGAAAAAACTTCCCCGAATTTCAGGAAGAAACCTACCAAAGAGGACACTACCTGTAGGGTCAAGAAAGAATTAAAAAAAAATCAGTAAAGAACTCCTCAGAAGTTCACAAGAGGACTTCTCAGAAGTTACGAAGAGACCAAAAGTTCAGTTGGAACTACCTAGAAGTGCTAGAGAGCTCCCCTAAAGTTCCGAATCGAACATTCCAGCATTTCAGAATGAGAACTTCTCGAAGTTCACGAAATTCCAGAAGCTATGGTAGATGTTTTTGATAAAATTAGTAAAAAACCGTCTAGGGGAAACATTCTAGTAGTTCAAGCAGGAATTTCCCTGAAGTTCAGGAGAATACATCCCTAAAGTTCAGAAGAGATTATTTCGGCAGTTCAGAGAAGAACTTCTCAGAAGTTCAGGATGAAACTTCTAACAACCTAAGAAGATTTTCCAAGAAATTCTGGAGAGAAGTTTCCCACTTTTGCATAAATTTTCCTCGTAGTTCAGAATGGCACTTAAGAAGTTTAGAAAGTAAATATGTTCAGGAAGAAACTTACCAAATGTTTCTGGAAGGTAAAGTTGGGTTCTAAAATGTGAATTTCGAAGTAAATAAGGAGTGACTGTCAACAAGTTTAAGAGGAATTTTACCTGAAATTCAGGAGGAAACTTCCCAAAAGTTGCTCGAGAATTTTGCTATCGGTAGTGTGTTGCAATAATGACGTAACGTTTTTTTTTGTCGCTGTCACATGAAAACACGGACATTGCCACTATAGACACTTTATATAGACCGGACAACAATAGTCTTATGCAGCCAAACGACCTGTATGCAGCCAAACGGACTGCCAACTTTTGATTCACTTTAAAGGAGCAAGTATTGTGATCAAGATTTGTTTTGACAAAAGCCAATTATGGACAATTAGGACTTCCATATTCAGTAAATGTGAGTAATTTCGGTGTATTATTTATTACCTTATATTATCTTTCTTTGGAAACCGGAAGAAACCCACAGAACTCACTTCACATCGCGAGCTATTGCCACAATTTCGCTCCAAACAATTCATTTTTACACGGCACTTTTCACTATGCTTTTAAATGAATATCTTCAAACGGAATCAACAGACTACCAACATCGGAACCAAATCTTTTGTTAGCCTATTGCGCTGTTTACTTCAAGTTTGTACAAATACAAGTGGTGCCAGATCAATTGCTCAAATTTATGACATTTTTCAGGATTGGCAGATTGCATGATTTTTCGAGTCACAACATTTTCTCAAAGCAACTTGTCTCTTTCCCATCATAGATACAACATTTTGTTGTTTTCTTTCGTGTTTTGTTGTAATACATTCAAGCTACAACATATCATTGTTGCAGAGTGAAAGAATAACGGGTGTATCACTCGTCATAATAACACTACACTCAAAAAAATCGACACGTTGTTTTCACGCAACTTCCACCTGAACACGTAACCAAATTTTCTTCAGTAATATCAGGTAAAAATTACGTGCCGGTGAATTGTACGTGAAAAACCACGTAAAATTTAATGTCGATTTTCTCGTAGAATGTGAAATCACGTCGAGAAATCACAGCAGCATCTGGTACGATGAATTCACGTGTTCTATTACTGGTTTAGCCTGTGGTACGTAAAATTACGTGCGTTTCACGTGAGATGATTAACGTGTCAAGTATTTGTTTGCGAGTGTGTGTTTTACGGCTACAACAAGTGAATTACTCGAGATTTTACACACGGATCGTTTGTGATCTCGATTGTCAAAGCCTTGTCGAGTAAAATACAAAATGTTCGAAACATTAAACTTAATTTAATGAGGCTTGCACCGAGCAACTTAATAAGCCTCCTCTCCCGACCGTTTCATGAATGAAAGACTCATGTATTAAATATAGCCTCTCGACTGTTTAATCCCCGGTAAACAGGAGCGCAACATAATAAGCAACTATTTTTCGAAATTCCATTCATGGCGCACAGAAGGCTCATTCCCATTCAAAACGACCCATCCTTTCATTACGGATAAACGTGAGCCTAATTTGTTTACATAATAATTTGCTACCGTATAGCCTTTACACATGAGACACCCTGATTGCAATGCTCCGAAACGGCAAGGTTCATTAAAATTTCATGCATCCACACACTCCCCGTGTTCCGTTGTAGGCGTCATCATCGGCCGGAATCCATTCTATATCCGGCAAGTGGCAGTTATTAAAATCCGGTTCCCATGTCTGACTGTAGCCAAGAGTTTACTGCTCTCGGACGGCAGCACTGCCCAGGCTGCGGGGTGGTTGGGATAATAGAACCGTAAAAGTATGTAGATATTTCAGGCTCTTCCGGGACGAATAGAGCCATACGGATAACAAGTAATAATGCTAGGGAAATACACCGCAAGTAGGGTGGAGGAAAATGGCAGGAGGAATGCGATATAATCTCTTCGGTTTCTTCGTTAATACTTTTCGTTCATAATGGGTTGTTGAAACAATACACCATCCGCCTATTACGATCAACCGCATCGTGAAGGGTGGGCATCATCATTGTGAACTTGACGTGGCATCGAAGGAGCCATTGAGTGCCGCAAATAGAGTGGAATCATCAAACACGAAACGTGAAAAACAATAGAACGCACGCTTTCGAATAATAATAACAAAAAACACACACGCAAACATGTTTCCACTTTGATAGAATTGCTCAAACTTTCAATGGTTCTCGCAGTAATTACATTACTCGGGTACTCGTCCGGCACTCATCGTAATTAAACTTTTCACCTTTAATCCCCTGTCTCGTTCCGTGAGGTAATGGCAGTGTGTTACGAGCGAGACAAAAGCAATTGACACCCGATTATACTAAATTTTGCATAATTTAACTCCCGGCAGCCGGCTGGTTCCGTGAAAGTAGCACAGCAATTGAGATTATATTTGCACACGGAGGATCTTAAAAACCGGCTGAACGGTAGTTTGGAAACGCCATTTCCACTTTCCATGTAATGAGCGGCAGTTAATGTTTATATCCTCGCAGTTTTGTCTCTGCAAAAGGATTCGGGTTATCAGTGTGATGAGCATCTAGCGCTGTAATCAATTCCTCCGTTTGTGGGCAAACATAACTGCTAGTTTGAGATGATGGCATTTGATGGCGATAAAATTCCATCTCCATAATTGCGGTGTTGTCGTTAAGCGTGCGATTCTTTGTCGCTCGGTTTTCCACTTGACAGATGGTTGTGTAGATCCAAGGAAGCTGATTACGAATGAGGTTGACGTAATGCAAACTGAGCTATCATTATTTGTGTTAAATATTGTCATTGTAAATAAGAGACTGTCAGTATTAACTCTGCGTATTAAATTATTTGATAATGTTGTAGTAGGTATCAAACTGGAAGAGATGTAAGTAAAGTGTCTTTTAGGGAGGGCAGTTAAGACAGCTTTAGTAGATAGACGGCCAGTCGCTGGTTTACTAAAGAAACATCCTCTATATTGGATGATGAAACCTATGTAAAGGCCGTTCAAAGCAGCTAATGGGACTCGGGAGATGTTCCTGCCAAAATGAATTTATATTTGCAGATAAATTTGTACAAACACATGATTTGGCAAAGCATCACCTAATGACTGCGATAGAAGACCAATGTTTTCATCATGACGAAGTAAAGACATTTAATTCAGAGCTGTACAGAAAAAGATAACTCTATCAAGAGCGAATATATTAAACATTCATCGATCCCCTAATTAACCTTTCATGTTGCGACGAATTCTCTGCAGATCTTGCAACTCTATTAAAATAAAATAGTGCTACGTGGTATAAAGTAACAGAATCGAAAGAAATCAACCCACCAAACTGTTCCCAGGTCAGACCGATAGAGAGATTTTGAGATATTATAAGAGAGCTGAAGGAGAATAGCACAGTTTGTCAAAGCATCAGGTGAAAACAAACAGATGAATTGCCAAAACGATGGATGAAGACAACCTTACATTATCAAACATAATATTTCCTGGAAAATCAGATCTTTTGGTCCAGCAAAATACTATTTTGTCAAAAATATGCACAATAGTCTATGTTCCAATTCTAACTGGGCCAGACCTTTGTGGAAGTTACTGAATTTGATATCACATCAAGTGTTTCTTCTACTATTTAGAGCATTTCGAGCTACTCAGTTATTTAGTATTGAGCTCAAGCATCAAAAATAATAATCAAAACAAAAAATATAACTAATCGAAACAAAACAATCAAACACCTTAGCTTCCTGTTAGATCTAATTTTGGCTTGCTCAGGCCGATACGCTGTCTCGCGGTCAAAGTTTCTCGAAAAAGGATCACGCGGTCAAACCAGGTTTCAAAACGATAACGGAGACATTTCAATTTTTATTTTATAGTACATATACTATGTTTTTTCTCTCACAAAATGTGCTAATTTTCGGAAAAAAGTGGACTATAAAAAGTGCAGTTGATCACCTTTTTAACGAAAAATTAGTAACATCTCCGTGTGATAAGGGTAAATATGCAATTATTCTCAAGATGCTGATAAAATGAAACGGAAACGTAAAACAATATAATTCATATGAATTTTTCCATTGCATAACTCAACGTCAGAACAGAAACAAAACAGTTGAACAATATTACTCGAGAAAAGGCGTTATACTAAAGTTGTCACCATGGTTGCAGCAATATCAATTTAAACCCCTTTTTGAATCATTTGCCATGTTTTTCAGATGCCACGGAAGTACAAGCGGAAAATACCGGAAGCAGTGGACGAGATGGGCAACGCGATGTCACAACAGCCCTTTAGCCAAGGGCATCGTTCTAAACTGCCTGATTTAAAGATCCCATGGACTTCATCAAAGATGCAAATTCAAGACAGACGCTCGGACCGAGGCTCCGGATTCTGCAGCGAAAAGAAGCAGAACTCGGTCAGCTTCTTTTTGGAGTTAAACCACTTCTACGGTATCACAGCGAAAGAACGTTAGAGTTGGCCTACCAATGGCGAACAACAACCTCTTCATACTTTTTCACCCAGAAAACGGATTGCTGGAAAAGATTGGATGGAAGGATTTCTTAAACGAAACTCAGTAATCTCACCCTTGACTGAAGCTACGTCGACGGCTCGCGCAAGGCGTTCAACAAACATCTTTGCGTTTTTTTCGGCTTGCTTCTGTCCATCATGTATGTACTATACTGACGAAACAGCGGTTAGCTCGGTAAGGTTCATACAGTTTTCGTTTTAAAATTAGTTTTTAATCTATTTGTTCAGTAAAAAGAGTATGATTGCAGCAATGAAGGAGAAGAAGCAGGTGGGCGAAATTGCTTCGGTTGACCGGGGCAAACCGTCACGCATGATGCGAACAACCCTACGGGTTAAATAACGGTTGACATTTTTTAACAAATAGTTGACATTTTCCTGTTCCCGTGCGCCCATCTGAACGGAAGCCAGTGTTGCTGATAATCGACGGGCATTCATTCCATACCAAAATCCTGACTTTTATCGACAAAGCTCGGGCAAAGCATGTCACGCTACTTTAGCCCCATTGATCAAATAAATTAGCGTTATCTTGCCCCGTCCTCCTCTACCGTTTAAAATCCGCACACACTCAAATTGCTCTAATTTTTGATTTGTTGGGTAAAATCAATTGAAATTCAGCGTAGACATACTTTAATGTTTATTGTTTATATTCTGAATTTATTTTACTAATTTTCGAAATTTTTCAAACTAGCGACGAAAGAACAGTGCGTGCACGAGTACTTTGAGAAACTTGGATATCGCGAATTCCACGGTGTATGATATCATAAAACGATTCAAAGAACGTCTGACTATTTATCGGAAGCGAAGATCCGAGAAAAAAGCCGTCAGGTCCGCGAGAACGATCACAAACGCGTGGTTGTGGCCTTTGAACGGAAACCGAACGTCTCAGTTCGAGATGTGGCTAAAAAGTTGCACGAAAAGTATGCCACGACGATTAGCAGAATCATAATGAGAAAAGCGACAACTAAAAACTTTTATGCGTCGGATGAACATCAATAAAATGTCCTTTGTTTTGCAAAATCAAGCTTGTATTTAGACTTATTTCCAACCCAAAAAAGCATAACATGCACTGAGAGTAATTTGTACTTATTCATTGTTGATGTATCAAATCGATCCAGAGTGATCGACCACTAGAACCACTAGGACGTCAAAAATGCTGAACCTGTTTAGTAGTATTTTTTAGCCAACTTTAACTTCTCACGAAAGGTCACTATTATCTGCTGCCAGAGCTGGATGCTTCGGCCACGTGGTTCTTTTAAACCACGATCTAACCAGCTGTTCAAATTCAAAATCAGCTAAATTTTTAAGAGTGTGTATATCTGAATTCAATATTGGTTGGATTCGGATTGGATTTGAATTAGGATTAGATTATGAATTTCAAAGTAGAGTTTCAATTGTTTATTTCAATTGTGAAATTTTAATTGAAAATTTCAATTGAGAATTTCAATTGAGAATTTCCAATTGAGAATTTCAATTAAGAATTTCAATTGAGGAATTTCAATTGAGAATTTCCATTGAAAATTTAAATTGAGAATTTCTATTTGAGGATTTCAATTGAGAATTTCGTTGAAATTTCATTGAGAATTTCAATTAGAAATTTCAATTGAAATTTCAATTGAGAATTTCAATTGAGAATTTCAGTGAGAATTTCAATTGAAATTTCAAATGAAATTTCAATTGAAATTTCAGTCGAAAATTTCAATTGAGAATTTCAATTGAGAATTTCAATTGAGAATTTCAATTGAGAATTTCAATTGAGAATTTCAATTAGGAATTTCAATTAGAATTTAATTAAGGAATTTCAGTTGAAATTCAATTGAGAATTTCAATTGAGAATTTCAATTGAGAATTTCAATTGAGAATTTCAATTGAGAATTTCAATTGAGAATTTCAATTGAGAATTTCAATTGAGAATTTCAATTGAGAATTTCAATTGAGAATTTCAATTGAGAATTTCAATTGAGAATTTCAATTGAGAATTTCAATTGAGAATTTCAATTGAGAATTTCAATTAGAACAATTGAGAATTTCAATTAATTTCATTAATTTCAGATCAAAGGAATTTCAGTGAGAATTTCAATTGAGAATTTCAATTGAGAATTTCAATTGAGAATTTCAATTGAGAACAGTGAAATTCCAGTTGAAATTTCAATTGAGAATTTCAATTGAGAATTTCAATTGAGAATTTCAATTGAGAATTTCAATTGAGAATTTCCAGTGAAATTTCAGTCTTAAGAGAATTTCAATTGAGAATTTCAATTGAGAATTTTCAATTTGAAATTTTCAATTGAGAATTTAATTGAGAATTTCAATTGAGAATTTCAATTGAGAATTTCAATTGAAATTTCAATTGAGAATTTCAATTGAAAATTTCCAATCGAAATTTCAACTAAAACCAAATCCAATCCAAATCAATCCAAATCAATCAAATTCAATCAAATCAATCCAAATCAATCAAATCAATCAAATCAATCCAAATCAATCAAATCAATCAAATCAATCCAAATCCAATCCAAATCCAATCCAAATCAATCAAATCCAATCAAATCCAATCAGATCAATCCAATCAATCCAAATCAATCCAAATCAATCCAAATCCAATCCAAATCAATCAAATCCAATCAAATCCAATCAGATCAATCAAATCAATCAGATCAATCCAAATCAATCCAAATCAATCAAATCAATCCAAATCAATCAAATCAATCCAAATCAATCGAAATCAATCAAATCAATCAAATCAATCAAATCAATCCAAATCCAATCAAGTCAATCAAATCCAACCCTCCCCCCTCGACGGTAATTCTTCGTAATTACATACCCTCGTCCGCAGAAGGCTATGCTTTCCGACAGGGACAGAAGTCGCGGTCGACGTGGTGACAGGACCCTAATGGCAAATACCATGCAGCTATGTTTGATGGTTTACCAACCTAACAGGTCGGTGAGTAGCCACCATTTGCCCAACGCTGTCAGAAGAAGAAACAGCAAAAAAAAAAAAACGGATCACTTTTGCCGCTGATCCAGGGAAAGGCCCCATTTGTGGGAGTTGACCTGTGAATGATTTACACGGGGAAGCCCTGACGAATGCCGGGGCAGATGGAAATCATAAGGATTATAGTTGGGACGCGGCAGCTGCTTTTGTTTGTATTTCTGTAGTGATATAAATTTTAATTAATATGTGAGTTACGTTCGTGGACATTTTGTTGTGGCCGGAGCAGATCGGGAAGGAAGGGAGAGCAGCTCTTTAGCATTTATTAAAATTCACACCAACGAACAGGATCAGTGGTTGGAAATCAACGCCTACTACGAGGTGGAATGGATAGGTGGTGTGGTGGCTTGATAATTAATTTTATGGTTGTACGCGTCGTGGCCTACCCGGATTAAAATAAAAATTGCTGAATAATTGCGATGAATTTAATGTGAATGGTTCCACAATGGTTGGATTATACTCTATAAAGTTTATCTCCCAAATCAAATTTCCTTTCGTTAGTAGATCACAAACCATTAGTTCTCATTTCAACATCTCTTAATGAAAATGTTCCCCCTTAACGGCACGTGTTTTCCAATTCGTCCAAAACAGTTCAATATCCACATAGATGTATATAGCCGGCCCAACATCCTTTTTTATCTCTTCGGCATCCCAAAGGCATGGCATCTCAAGCAAAACAGTGAGAGCAATCATGTTATTTCAACTTAATGAAACCCACTTTCCACAACATCGGAGTGGCTAGAATGGATTCCGCCTAACGTCCTATTTTGAAAATGATACGAGCCGATGAAGGTCGAAATGAAAAATCTAGGATTTTTTCACTTTGTTCCATTCAAAAAAGATGACCGTAGATTTCGTCCCTTGGCGGGGAGGGGGTGGGGTGAATTCCAATGATGCGATGAAAGGAAACATCTGATTTTGTTTAGTTTCCTTCCTTGACCGGGATTGAAAAGTATATGCCAAGGTACATAACAGGCCTTGGTGGCCCTGTTCCGAAAGAGAGACATCCTGCTTGAGTAACTTTTTCTTTCGGTAGCGCTTATCTCTCGTTCCGAAAACAAATCGAACGTCGTGATGTGGGTAGAATTTTCCGCAGAACTAACATGTCAGCAGCGATAAATGTATGCGTCTAGGTAGGAGTCGTGAGTTTTCGCGGAAGGCCAAGGTTTGTTCATTCACTGCTGATGACCATTGGACATATTTCAGTCGTTCATTGAACAGTTTCGAGAGCTGATCTCTAAGAAAATGGGAGCAAAGGTGGGCTTTACTCAGTCCGAAAAATGCCGTAGAAATAATAAAACTGGACACCTGTTTATCTATGGTTTAGGTTAAAACTTATCGATAAACAGTGAATTTTCGCTCAGTGTGTAGAATCATTGTTTACATTGTTTGGCAACCCTTCCGAAAAATCGAAAACAAAGTGAGAAATTTTGAACGATGGATCGGATCAGTTTATCAATTCTGCAGATTAATTCTGCAGTTATGGTTTTTCCGAAAATTTGTTGTTTCGAGAATTGGCAAAAAACGTGAAGTGCACTAAATCTGCAGTGTTCAAGATTGTTAAGAAGTTGGAGAAATGTGTTCTCTTGAAGATTTACCAAAATCTGAACGCACAATGGGGGAATTAGACCAGAAAAAGGAGCTGACAGCGGTACGCCTTTTGAAATCGCATAAACCGTGTTCCGTTCGTGAAATTGTCAAAAAAAAGTGGACATTACCGTCGGAACTGTGCAGAATATCAAAAAGCGTAACCATATTCAGATTCTACGAGATGCAGAAAGCACCTAGAAGGACGGATTCACAGAAAGCTTCTTCGAAAATAAGGTCACGGAACCTGTTTGACGTTCTCCTCCAACAACCGAACCGATACATTTTGATGGACCACAAGACGTACGTCAAATTGGATACCAGTATACTTACAGGGCCGCAATTTTTCAACGCTGAGCATAGGACAGATGTGCATGATGATGTGCAGTGCAACCGAACCGAAAATTTTGGGTAAAACGTCTTGAAGAGTTCTTCATATTTCACAACGGGCACAATCAACGGTGAAAATTACAGGAAAGTATGCATCAAAAAACGGCATCTATCCATCTACCGAAAGCTTACGGATCTTCCATTGTTTTGGCCAAATCTAGCATCTGCTCACTACGTTTCTGCTCCGTTGGAGATGCTCAAGCAGGAAAAAGTCGATTATGTCGAAAAATGCCAAAATCCCCCAAACTGCCTTGAACTGCGTTCTATCGAAATATACTGGGCAATAATTAAGCGGCATTTTAAGAAAGATGGAAGAGAGGCAAGATCTGATGCTTCCTCCACAACGAAAAGTTACGGAGAAAGTTGTGCAGAATCGAATGGGAGTTTTCAAGAGAATAGGTTGAGCGTTCTTCAGAAATGAGAAGTACACTAGTATACTCATAGGAAAATCGATCTGTGTCAAAGAAATTTTTGAAATTTTGTTAAAAGCTAGTAATTGCAAAGCGCGATAAACCACCTTCAATGGCGCTTTAAGACAGTCAGGAAGAAATCATAGCATTTAAATTTAATAAACCTTTCGTTAATAGAATTTTGTCAATGATTCAATCTATTGAGCTCGTAGATGAGACGAAATTAAACAACCAATCAATACTAACTGTAGTTTTTGTCATGAAAATTCTGTATTCCTGTTTTCATCGAATACATTGAATTTGAATTTTTCAAAAACGATGATGGTTAAGCACATACGGGCACATACACATCAAGTCACTATCGCTTCGAAGTTTTCTGACCACAATCTCTCAAATACTATTAGGACTTTAGGCGTGAAATGTTCAAGAATCGTTTGCTTCACTGGAGCATCCATTGGCTAGCCATTCAAGCGTTGTTTGTTATGTTTTGCTGATGATAATTAACGTAACCTATAAGTTTCACCTTAAAGCGTGTTCGGAAATATTGTTTGCAACTTTGTCGCGTCAGTGGTCTGCGTCAACGTAAGAATTTCTTTCAGTGTACACGGAAGAAACAAATAACCTAAAATTGAGTATTTTTAAACTTAAAATTGAGTACTGTCGTTGAACTGTAGAGATGGGTAAATTTGATTCTGCACATTAGGTAAATATTACTCAATGGGTAAGTACTTCATTGACAACTAATTTTTGAGTTAAAAAGAGAGTCGTTTGCATACTTTTATTATTTGACTTGTATCAAGTTTAAATACCGAAAAATAATAAATATGTTACAGTACTAAACTAGCCGTTGTTGAATCCTAGAGGGTTTGAGCACGAACAACAATCTTGAAGCCAAAAACTTGGTACTGCGTGTGGTGCTGATTTGACAGCTCGCTTTTCTTGAAAGCTTTATGCAGCAAACACAATATTCGCGGCAGAAGTTATCGTGTTTTGTCGTTAATTTGATTCGAGAAAAAAAAATCCGTGTTATACTTAGTGCAGTGGTTATTAACACGACAATATTTTTTCATTGTTTACCAGCCAGGTTTTATAATGGTTTACCTTAATTACTGTTACTAGTAGTTTGGTAGGAGAAACATAGTAAAGAAATATAATTCATTGTGAGCCAAGCTTAAAATGTTCAAATCGTCACTAGCGTCACACCAAAAGTGGCTGGCTTCAGGAACTATCGCTCTCTTCAGTCCTCTGGGTTTGAGCTGCTTCTAATTTCTAGTTAGTAGCCGTTGTTGTTAAAAATCGCGGAAATTAAGAAATAAACAAAATCAATCAAATTATCAAGAAAATTTATGTTTTTATTCAATCACCACGAGAAGGGCACTTTTTTTTAAATGTTGTATAACATTTGCTAACTAACCGTGCGAAAAAGTTTTCATTTTTTGGTTTTTACAAGTTCTATTGCATTAGGTTAAATTTACCCACCATAAAATTTGGATACAGTTACTCAAATTTGAGTACTATGGCATATACTCAAATTTGGTTTCCCGCACGGAACTCCAGAGTTGAGTGAAATGAACTTAATTTTGGGTAGTTTGTTTCTTCCGTGTATGATTTAACTGTCAGTGGATCCTTTCACGTTCATTCGCATTCACCCGAAATTGAGTAAATTTTTCACACGCTGGAACTTTAAACCATGTGTAAGGCGGTTTATGAAAATGGGTAAATCTCACTCTATTCTTCATTAGTCTGGTAGATGATTAATGTTTGTACAATAGACACATATTTCAGCGCCAACGTTTGATTAGGGCGAACCTGCTTTTGTAAACAAACACTTTGTCTGCTAATTTCTCGGAAGTTGAATACAATTCCTTCAAGTTGAATTTTTTTTTTCAAGTTGAATATATCAGCGGATAGAAATAAATCTCTTCTTCCTTAAAAAGTGCTTTATTTGTATTTCTGACCTCTTGTTTAAAAGAAAATGACTACGAAAGCCATTGTCTACAAAAGCAGATTTGCCCTAATCTAATGTTGGCGCTGATTTGTACTTTTTTCAAAGTGTTATAGGGAAAAACAGTGAAGAATGAAGATAACCTTGTTCAATATGTGTAAAAGAGAATGCATCTTGACCATCCCGGGTTTAGTCCCGCCGATGATGGACAAATGTCAGTCGAATCAGAACACTATCTGGATATCTTAAAAGACTCTGCGCACCTACAGTGTTCAATTTTTTGGAGAAATGTCGCGCAAAAAAACCAAATTTGTCCTGTCTGAAGTTTGTCTGGATCGTTCAGACAGGACAAATTTTGTTGTGTTTGTGGAGACGTGATATTGAAGAAACACAGAAGAGGGCTTACATCATTGTTGCAGACAGCATATCAATTGTATTTTGGTGAGGAGCTTCCCGATTTTCGATGGATGTTGCTTATGCTATCGAACGTTTTGAGGAAAAAGTTTCCGTGTTTGAGCGAAGCCAAAGTTAAAAAGGAGTATTTTTTGGCCCTCAAATTAGGTAAATCCTCAAAGATCACAGTTTTCAGTAAACTCTTACCGCAACAGTGTAACGAGCATTGTATGTATTGAATGACTGACTGACTGACAGACTGATCCACTTTCACCAAATGCGGCCTGAAAAAATCTATGCCGGTGTCGGTTACCGGTCGACTAAACGATGATAAACGCGCCACAGGTAGCGACGCCATTTGAGGAACCTTCCGAGAACGGGTTGTCCAACGCTGTATGCGGGGCAGCTTCGAATCTTCCTTCGGCACGGAGTACCGCCTCATCTACCGTTGGCGTTGATACAAGCTGGTCGTCTTAGGCAACTCTGTTTGTCCTCTCGCGAGCAAAGATGGTGGTGTTTTTTGCTTTCCTCAGTTCTTCTTGGCAACGGAACAGTAAGTCTGGTTTCTGGTTTCTTCGTCTACGCCAAAAACTGTATACAAAGCGTAGTACGTACGCTAAAATCAATCACGCAATCCGGAGTGGTCGTACCTTGGATCGCAAAACCATTCCGTAATCCTTCGTCAGGTCTTGTCAACAATTTTACTTGCTCCAGCCACTTCTCCTATGGTAACCGCAGGAACTCAGGACCAGAGATTGTCGAAATACACAGAGCAGTGCAAAATAGACAAGTGCTTCACCACATTTCAAATGTGCGTCTCCTGTTTCAGAAGAGCGCACAAAACGAACGTGTAAGAGATTTCGTAGCAGCACGAGAGACAGAAAGCCGCATATGCACTTCTCTTTCAGAGATAACGAGTAACGCACAGTGCTCTACTCTGTGCTTTACTGTGTGCTTTGGCGCATGCTTTGGTTAATGGTTTAAAAATGATTTTTTTTTATTCTAGTAACAATAAGACATTGTAGGGGTTCATAGAGGGAAAGTTTTACTAAAACTCTTATTCACAAACTAGTCGGGCCTGCCACCGTGTCTGTTTTTCGCACTTGTGTTTGCACAGACACGACAAGGGAGAGTGCAATCGTCAACGCCTAAAGAGACGAGAGCAAATTCGAAATGAGATGTGAGGCTTTGAGCGCACGGCAAAACAAGTTACAAGGGAGTACAAACTACACGGTCAGCCGTTTCAACTAATTTTGAGTCATTTTTGACTCACTTTCGTCAGAAGTGGAGTCACTCAAATTCGAGTAAATGTTACTGGCATTGACAAGTCGACAAATCAAAAATATCGACTCAAATCAGATGGATGTTTTTGATTTGTCGACTTGTCAATGCAAGTAACATTTACTCAAATTTTAGTGACTCCACTTTTGACGAAATTCAGTCAAAAACGACTCAAAACTGAGTTGAAACTGCTGGCCGTTCACACTTTCACATCTCTTTGAAATTTAATGTAATGTAATGTAATGTAGCAGCGCGTGCTGCACTCAAAGAGATTTGAGTCACACCTTATCCCTGCTTAGGACCCTTAACTCTAGTAGCACACATGTTGCAATACAGTTGATGTTACTTCAATGCTATTCAATGAAGTCACAACTGGTCACTGCAACCAATTATGTCGGTTTTGTGTTGCTTGGGAAACCACTCGTTGGAGTTTGTCGGGAAATGGTTTTTTACTCACTTCGTGGCAGAATCCGCTGGATTTAATTAGTGCTGTGGCAGTAAGAAGTTCTCATACTCTACAGGCCACGTACTGAATAAACCGATGATGATCTGACCTTAACCAGGTTAGCACCGCTCGCCACACGTTCTGAAGCAGAACAAGATAAACGGTATGAAGTCCCTGCGGATCAAATAAACCCCTTAAGCACCTTCGTATGTGTCGTTTTGTTGGCCACTCACCACCATCCAACACACCCTATATATTTTCTTTGACATTCATCAAAAACCCCAGGTGGTCGTTAGCCATCTGCCAAAGTAGGCCAAGTACTTGGTCGCTGTTGCCACCTGTACTCAGGCAGAGATTTTGCCTGCCCTCGATTACTTCCTCGTTCAACCCACGTAGGACGTCGGCACTATTTGACAGACAAATACAAAGGTGGAATGCTCCATTCAGATGGATTATTCCGATTTAGTGTGAATTGCCGAGTCTTTCGTTTAACACCTGCCATAAGATTGTGATTTCGTCTAGTGCGATTTCGGCATCTTGCAAACACGCGAAGTAAACCAACTAATCATCCACATAGTGGTTCCTCAGGACTCCCTCCACTGCTCGTGGAAAGCGAGCGACAAATTCTTCAGCGTTTTTGTTCTTCACATACTGGGCTGACGCTGGCAAACTCGTGGATCCAAAGGTCACCAAGTCCATAAGATATGTTTCCAGTGGATCTGATTGGTTGCTTCGGAACAAAAAACACTGGATATGACGATCCTGCTCGCGGATTAATAGCTGATCCGCTGAAACTAGTACTGCAATGAGCATGGAGTTGAGGTATGTTCCATTTACTCTAGCCGCTGCATCTCAAATAAAGCGAACCTTGCTGGGCTTCCGGGGATTTGTAACCGCTTCTAGCGGTAGATTCACTGGTATCGGGTCGGCTTGAGGGAGCTTTCCATTTTGGATAGTAAGGGTACATGCGTTACATAACCAACTGGCTTACCTTGAGGTGCCACGCGGGCTTGCCTTTAGCTCTCGACTCATCCACCTGTTGTGTCTGGGATGTTTTACAGATCGCGTTGGTATACTTTCTGCTGCTCTCGCACGACGTCCTTGTTCTTGTCTTCAACTGCTACCTTTCCTTTTTGGAAAATGACCTTCTTGCCAGGAGTTTCCACCGGCCACCGAAGGTTTTACTTTCCGCTATTAGCAACAGCGGTGCATCAAACCACGGGAACAAGACGGATCACCAATCGACACCACACTACACTTATCGATGATGAAGGCACAGAAAACTTCGCACCCACGCGTGTTCCGAAACCGATCGACGGTACGTTATGTTGTCACAGTAGGCCTACACCGAAATCTTGTGATCTGGATTTGGATTGGAAGAAACATTAACACTTGTGTTCACTGACAAATTTCTTCATTCGAGACAGAACGATGTCGATGGAAAACAATGGTTTGCTACCAGTCACTTCAACTGTTTTTTTGGACTATTGAGTTTTTCATAATAGGGTGGTTAGGAATCTTTAGATGGTTCTTATTGCGTACAGTGAGCAGGATAATTGTTGTGCTGGGTTTGATTGGGTGTTTGTTGAGTTCATAACTACTTATGTCTAAGGCTATAAACACATTTACACTATTTACAAAATATTTATATGACCAGTGTACTGATCAATTAGATTCAACGCCAGCTCCGGAACGAATAGGACATCTTCAATACGTATCTGGATTTTACTTTCTCCCACGTTAGAGAACACATTGATCCTGCCATTGTACTTCGCGATTAAATTCACTCTCTTTTTTGCTGGTTGCTATGACGACAGGTTCCTTTAGCACCTCCAAACCTCCAAACAGCTCTTTTTGATTGCACATATGATTCTTTTCAGCAGCCATAAAACTCACAACAAACGAGACCGTCTTCGCAACAGCTCCAGATCTTGAGTTCTTATTATCCTTCGTATTTTCAGCATCCTAAGGAGATACAGATTCCCGACAGTCTACTCGTAACGGGTGTCCACTAAATAATGAGAACGAAAAGAATGGGTCAGGAAAAAAATACCAGTGAAGTTTTGTTCAAACTGATTTATTTTATTAAAAGGGTCAACTTAAATCTTCAAACTAAGTTTAGTGAATATTGTCATATGGTCCGTGGTCCGCCGTGCGGCGCAGCTTAGTCGTTATGCTGGAACATGACCGTTGGACGGCAGCCACATCGATTTTTCGGATGCAGCTTTTGATCCTGTTGGTAAGTTGCTTGGTGTTCTTGGCCTTCCAATTATCCTTGTATACCATGGAGCTCAAAAGACCGAAGAAATCCTCGATAGGACGGCACTGTGGCAAATTTGTCGGATTCCGGTCTTTTGGGACATATGGTATATTTTGGCTCTCCAAAAACGTTAGCGTTTTTTTTGCGTAGTGCGATGATGCCTTGTCCGGCCAAAACACGTATTTGCCATCCGAGTGATGTTGTTTAAGAAATGGGATGAGTATTTTCTGCAAACACTCTCTTTGGTACACCTCCTGGTTGATGGCCAAACCGCTTGGTTTGAACCACGGCTTCGAAATACCCTTATCGGATATTACGATGTATAACATAACCTTCGATTCAAATTTGTGCTTGAACTTATACATTACTTTTGGAGGAGTAGTAGATTTGTCCTTAGTGTAGAATCGGTCGTTTCCCGGTATCTGAGACTTCGAAAGAGGAAAGTAGCTTTCGTCGTCCAGAACGAAAGATTTTCCGCCGTAATTCCGAGTCATCCAGCGGCATTGGGATTTCACGGTTTGAATCTGCTCATCTGTGTACTCTGGGGATCTGGTTTTCTTTCTACACACTATTCCTTCTTTCTTTAGCGTCTTGCAGATGAGTGACTTCGAACAATGGAACTTTCGGGCTGCTTCCAGTTGACTTACCGAATCCTTGTTGTTGAACATGCTGCGCAGCGAGCGGAGCGTTTTCTCATTCATTATTTTCGCTGGACGGCCGCAACCTTTCTTCCGGGTTACTCTCATGCATGCCAGGATACGGTATACGGTGAATACCGGAACTTTTTCACGACAAAAATGGTCCACCGTGTATTTTTTTCCACGATCTTCGTTCGCTTGAAAGAATTGTACAACGCGCGCGCGCAGTTCTTCCTGTTTCGACGGCATGCTGAACACGACTGAACATGTTAGAGTGAAATAAGAGTGTATGAAAATTTTCTGGAGAGTGATTTCGGCTGATCGCAAAATTGCTACTACTAGCAAGGTGCGTTTGACATCGAGGGGTTCGCCAACCCTTCCCAGTTTGCTAACTCCACTTCTGCGTCAGCTAACTCGTCCTTGCCCTTGACGTCAAGCACCGCGATCTCAACAGCAAGTCGTTCGTAGACAACCTTCGTCGTTTGGATGATTACCCGCCTTACTTGTCCATCTTTGTTCACCGTACCGATAACACATCCCTTGGGCCAGCAGTTCCACGGGAGATCGGGATCAATGATGATCACGATGTCGCCCTCTTTGGTCGCGGGAGTCTTCTGACACAATTTTGAGCGTCGGGTTATTTACGGAATATACTCCCGAAGCCAACTCTTCCAGAAGTGGTTTGCCAACGTCAGGGATTCATGCTATCCACGTGGCAAAGCAATCAAGTTATCATCCAGGTGACTCCACGGTTATGACCCATCGGAGCTACTCAAGAGCAAGTGGCGTCCCTATTAAAGTAATATGACAAACTGATATCAAATAACTAACAAGTTTTGTTATCTCAGATATAATTTTGAACTCACCTGTTATCGCATAACAAACATAGTTACCAATATTAATATTGACAAATTTTGTTTTTATCTGTTATCAATTTTTTAAGACGATTTTTGAAGCACGTTACTGAAATCCACCGGCATGCTGACGAATGCTGAATATTACCAGTATGTGATGGATATGAAATTGAGCTTCTCACCAGAGCACTACTTCAGTTGTTATTGTATGAATTTGATATCAATTTGATACTTAATTTGAAATTATCTCAAGAAATTTGTTCATATCTCAAAATTTGTTATTAAACTGAACTCGATGATAATGAAACGAGGTAATATTGTGATATCCAACGAACATTGATTTGTTATCTCTTTTGTTATTTTGGCTGTTTAATTCAGCCTAAATGATAACATATTTAGGGATCAAACGCTGATAATCTAATGTTTGAACTTGTTATCAATTTGGTATAAGCCTTTGTTCGGGATGTGTGTGAATAGACTATTCAACGGAAAATGCTAACCTCACTTTTGACCATGAGAGAATAAGATATAGCAATAACCGCCGTGTTCCCCGTCCTTTTTTCTCACACACGAATTTCTGAACACAAGGGCACCAGTATCGGTCAAATCTGAGGTGTGACTTCACTGTGATTTGAACCATGGATGGACGAATGCAGGTGAGATAGAGGAACCATCACCAAACAGAGCGAATGCATGGTGAACTTTCCTCTCACTATAGACTCGTCCTGCAGAGTCGAAGCAGAGTGTTTGACACGAAGCAGAGTGTTGCAGACACAGTGTTTGATCTTCTCGAGTTGACGTAGCACAAGTCTTCGGAAGACAGGTTCCGGTTTGGATTTGCGGAAAGATCTTCTTGGAACTTCATCAGCATGCACAAGCTCATGGTGGTTCTTCTTACAAATGACACAGGGTCTGTTTTACTTGAATCCTTCCAAACAACTATAGCAGACTTTGCAATTCCTCGCGATCGAACGGCATTGCTCTACAGATGACTTGACACAATTTTCCACATTTTGCGAGGCTCTTTTAAATTCGATCGTAACATCCTCATAATCTGGTCTATGTTTTCAGGGGAGGCTAGCAGGGTTTTCACGGCTTTGCGGGCTTTTCCCTGAAGGGCTATGTTGAATCTGTTCAAGTTGTCCGCATTAATCAATTTTAGCTCTACGTCGAAGTTTCGAGCTCGTTCAGGAAAATCGGCCAAACCATAACGTTGCCGAAAAATGATGGCAGTTCTTTCACATTCCGACCTTACAACGCTTTGCTTGGAACAGAACCTCAGCCATTCCATTAGAAGCAGCAAAGGATTCAGGAACAGGTTGACGCCGATGTTGACGCTCTCGCACACTAATCAGTCGGATTCCAAATCGTCATTCTGGTTTACCCAGGCTTGAACACGACTCATTAAAGTGCAGCTAGAGGTTCCAGAACGCGATCACAGCTCGCCTATTTGAATGTTACGTTCTCTGCGCTTCTTCAGATATTCGGCTATTTTCTGCTCCCTTTTCAGTTCAAACTCCTTTTGAATTTTGAGCTCTTCCAAACGTTGCTCGGCTTAAATCCGGTCCTGCTCCAAAGAGGCTTCAAGTTCTTCTTCTTCAATGAGATTGGCTAACTCCAACGCTCTGAGCTGGCTCTGCGTCGTACTTACTCCAGATTTGTTGAAACATTTCGCGCACGTCTTCTTCCAGTGCGACGCGGAACTCATGAAATGGGAGGAGCATGGATATCAATGGCGTAATAAGATCAGGTAAGCAAGGCTGAATTGAGTGAAATTCTATTCGTTATTGCGGCCGCATTCCCCTGAGAATCTATGATGAAAAAGACTATGATTGATGTTTACATTTCATGTTCAGTATTCAAGATGGCGACGAAAGAAAAACAAGTGCGCGAGCAAATTTTGTACGGGCGTACGGCAAATCCTGACTTGTCAATACGGGACCTTGCAAAAACATTGGATTTGCCTAAATCCACTGTTCACGATGTGCTCAAATCATTTTCGGAACGTTTGACGGTGGAGAAGAAACCGAGAAGTTACAAAAACATTGGACGCGCTGATCCTGTCATGAATGGAAAGGTGAAAAGGATATTAGGGATGTCGCCTGGTTTTGTTCAAAACTCAAAACAACGTTTGGGACTTAAGTCGTAAAAAGTAAAAACAGTTCCAAATCGCAACGACAAACAGAGCTTGGCAACAAAATCACGGTCTCTACGCTTGTACTGCGAATATTTGACGAAGTTTTTATGCGTTGTTATGGACGATAAAACTTATGTCCTGGAGGATTTCAAGCAGCTTCCAGGGCTGGCTTTTAATTCTGCTATGGCCAGAAATGCTACAGCTGAGCATTTCAAAACGAAGAAGGCATCGACATTTCCCAAAAAATACCTGGTGTGGCAAGCAATTTGCACGCGTGGCAAAAAGAGTAAATCTTTCGTCACTACAGGCACAATCAACAAGGAGATCTATCAGAAAGTGTGTCTGCAGAAGCGATTGCTACCCTTCATCAAAAGTCACAAAGAAAAACCTTTGTTCTGGCCCGATTTGGCATCATGCCACTATGCTAAAACTGTATTGGAGTGGTACCAAGCAAAGCAAGTGAACATTGTACCAAATCCCTCAAACCCGCCAAATTGCCCAGAGCTACGACCAATCGAGAGATATTGGGCTCTGATGAAGCGGAAGCTTTCTGGAAAGAAGCAAGGAATCAAAAACGTGAAACACTACCAGCAAATTTGGACAAAGACGGCTTCTACGATTTCTGAAGAGTCTGTACAAACCCTAATGGACGGAGTTAAGCGCAAAGTTCGAAAATTTTATGCGAATACCGAATAACTATGTTTTGTCTTCTCGAATTGTTAAAACACATCCGATGAATCTGCAATATCTGAAACAACTATGATGGAAATATGATGCGAAATTTATGTTTTATTCATGTTTTGAAGTGTCCGGATTATTGCAGATACAGACCTTTATAGATTATAGATTACATACAGCTTCATCAAATACCCCAGGTGATGCATAAACTGGTTAAAATCCGTTCATTCACCACGTGGTGTACAGAGTTTTGCAGGTTGCAAATCTTTACTGGATTTTAGTTTAGCAACGTTAATTTTTCGATTATTTTGTCGTTGAAACTATTTATTTTTACGAATGAACAAGATAGTTTCTTTAAGGAGGTGGCCATGGGTGAGATCTATCTGATTATAACTATATAAAAATAATGTTATTTTGTCACTTGAAGGATTGTGGTAAACAGATTTCTTTCATAATACCATTGCCGACCAATGGGTGTTAGATTGTACATACATACACATACACACATAGAGATCCGAAGAAGAAACATTATTTAAACTCTAAGTCGCTAGGGTTATGAATGAGAATCTCTGAAATTGCTTTTGTGCTCTTCCTTCTTAGATGAGAATTGAAATGGCTTTAAGGGAGGAAATTTGTGTAAAGTTACGTGTGAATCTCGAACTGGAATTCAAAAACATTATCAGTATCAGATTAAAATATGTTCCGCTTTTAACAGTTCTTCACTAACACCTTCATGATACTGGATCGTAAATGGTGGTTGAAACATTGAAACAATTCTTAAAAGTGAATTATTTTTATAATCCGATACGCGAACAGAACGCAACATATACAGCAACGTACAGCCATTCCTCGTTTTGCCGCCATCGTCGACGTTGTGTTAGAGCTTATTGTAGCCATAAAAGAGAATTATTGTGCTTTATGTTCCATGGCCCGAATAAACCTCCGGGCTCCGATGATGGCAGAGCAGGACTCGCTTCCATGGTTGAGGTGTGTGCGAACCAGGTGAGGTGCCAGCCGGCAGGTTGTGGAGGAAATTAAGTTGCATATTTAATCTGAATAATGAAATTCCATAATTCAGTTTTAATGCCACGTGGAGGTGTTGGATTGTGTTGTTTGAACCTCAAAACTCTCTCCGCCTACTTCTCCTCCTCCCTCCTAATGCCATACCATCCCCATTCATAAGGCCCGAGCGTTAAACGATGGTAATAATGTCATTCATTAGCTTTTTAATTGAATTGTTGTGTCATCGTTGGCGTTGATCGTAGTTGAGGATATGGTTATATTATTATTATACATGGCTATGTGAGCTCTCTTGTCATAGATAGGAAGGAAGGTACATATGCTGAAACCCGATGGGAAATTGGCCACACAATATCAGGGCTATTCTGCTCAAGGATTTGAAAGTTATTGCGGCCGATAGCAATCTTGATACGAGAACCGAAACGAGGCTGTAGCTCAATACACACGGGAACTCCTGGGCTGTGTGTCGTCCGTTGTCTGGCATCAGGGTAAAGTTTTGCTGAAGCTCACTAGAGATAAAAGAAGAAGCAAAAAAGTTCTTCGGTGCCTCTCGTCGTTGTGGGCCAATTTTGGTCCAGTTGTTCGGATGATGAACGAGGATTTCCGTGGGCTTGGAATGGATTCCGCTTTATCTTGGATCGAATTATTATATTGCTTTGGCGATACAACTGCTCATGGCGAAAAGCTCAGCGGAAAGCTCGGTTCGTTGGAAAACCGGAAAACACGAGGACGTGGCTGATGGAAGGCGGGATTAATGAGAGCTGGGAATAGCTTGATATTAGTTTTGGGCTTGCTAGGATTGGGCGGGGAGCAGATGAGCTCTACTCGAGTGCGATGGGTCGTAATTATTCTGTGGAGCAAAAGTTTTACTTCCACGCTGGCGATTCGGATGATTAGTATTTTCTTTTTTCATCGCTTTCCACTCAATGGGTTTCAAGAATGGATGACTATCTTGTGATTTGCCTTTGTGTTACAATGGAAACTGCAGTCCGTCTGTCTTCGTTCCGTTTCTGTTGTTTCGTCTGTGGGATTTGCTGGTTTGAATAAATTATTCGATGCCATTCATCATTTTCTAGCTACTAGTCATCCAATGAATTCGTTTCACGTTCAACTACAAGAAAAACATCATATCGCCGTGCAGCCACTTCGGGTGCTCTGTTACAATCCAGCTGGCGTCAAAATCTCGTTTGAACGAAAATTGTTAGATTTACCGCATCCCCTCTGGGGAGCTGATTTGAATAATATGTGAAGTTTACGCTTCAAAGCACAGGCAGCGAGTACAGAAATCCCTTCGGAAGATTCGCTCAAGTGTGGCATTTTTCCGCTGAAATCCAACCGTCGTATCAACGAGTGCAGTTCAGGATGAAGCTCGTCATTCCGCACATTTATTCGTCGCCGTCGTGATGGATGAAGTAAGACGTGAATCAAGAAGCGCGCTTTTGTTTCGCAAGTGTCCTTCCCCTCCCCTGCCAAGCCAGCAGGATCCAAAAGACTTAGCTTGCGGTCTCTGGGAAGCTTAGGCATCAAAGAAGCACACACCGCACCGCATGGTTGCTGCAGCAAATGTTTTTCTTTCATTTTTCCAAATCCCATTTCGCTTGATATACTCGGTTCTGCTGAAGTGAAAAAGTGGAAAATGCTTACTCCCAACAATAGAGCGGAATCCTTGGAAATGGAACAGCGTCTGCTGTTCGTGGGAGGATTTTTAAATCACTCCTCACACCGTCTCGTCTTCTGCACTTCTGCTCCACTAATGTCTCAACAGTTGCCAGCCACTGCCGAATGCTACAAGCGGTTGAGAGTCTCTTTTGATGTAATGGCAACGGGGTTTTTAAGTGTTTACTCCAGCGGTGACAAAGTACAATATTTACGCAGCGGGTTTAATCACCAGTCTCCGTGGAGGCTTTCGCCTGTGGCAAATCGGAAACCATACGAGTTTCGGGAAATTTTTTATGATGTCGGGAATTCTTCTATCGATTCAATCATTTGGATCAAATTAGATCATGATTGCTGCGCGTTCGAATGAAAATTTTCGGAAATGTAGCAGCTGGTGTAAATTGAAACCTTGGAATGACATCTTGCCTAGGTTATAGAGGTAAATTATAGATGTCGAGTCGACCGTCACTTTCCACGACAAGTCTACTTTGCTATTACAGTTGTCGAGATCGACGAAATTTTGTCGAGTTGGTCGACTCAATCAATCGCTCGCAAACTAGTGACTGATCTGTCACATTTGGTCGAGTAAGAGTTTGTTTTAAAGCGCGTTTTTCATCGGTTAGTGGTGCTCTAAACCGTTATCTCTTTTTGCAGGTGAGTTAAGAGAAAAACAAGTTACTTCTAGCCAAAAAATTCTAATCCTATTAAAACAAAATTCCGAAAAATAGGTAGAAACTTCAAAGAAGTATAGAGAGGACATCTTAGAAGTTCAAGTAGGAAAATCCCAAAAAAAAAAAAAAACAGTACCGAACATCCGTGAAGTTCAAGATCATACTTCCCCGAAATTCAGGAGAAAACTTCCCTGAAAATTAGGAGAGGACTTCTTAGCGCTTTAGGAAGAAGCTAAGAGAAGAGGTCTCCTTAGAAGTTTGGAACTTTTCAAAGGGTCATGTAATTCAAGACTTCCCAAAAGTATAGGAAAAAACTTCTCCAAAATTCAGGAACAACCTAACCAGGTGGGGCTCTTTCTTGAATTTCTCACAAATTCAGAAACAAAGTACCACAAAGTTAGGGAGGAAACTTCCCGAAAATTTATTGAAACCTCCCAGAATTGCTAGAGAACTTTTCAAAGTTCGGGAGTGAACATTTAAGAATTTCAGAACGAGGATTTCTCCAAGCTCATGAGGGAACGTCTCCAAAGTACAGAAAGAGACTTGTCAGAAGCATTAGCGGTACCTTCTTGTAATTTGAGCAAGCATTTCTCAGATTTCAGGAGAAAAATTACCAAAAGCTCAGAAGAGGACTTCTTTGAAGTTCAGGAAGAAATTTCCAACAAAGTTTTCCTAGAAATTTTGAAGAAGAATTTACCAAAGTTTCAACTCAATTTTGCTCGGATTTCAGAAGGGGCAGTCCGATAAGTTCAAGAAGGAATTTCAGGTAAGAACTTCTCTGAATTTCAGGAGAGGACTTTCCAGAAGTTCCTGCCTAAAAGTTTAACTGGAACTACCTAAAAGTGCTAGAGGGCGATCCTGAAGTTCAGAATCGTGCATTTCAGAATTTCTGAATTCGGCTTTCTCGAAGTTCAGGAATTTCCCGAAGTGCAGGTAGAAGGCAGTATTGGGGGCACTTCTTAGCAGTTCAAGCAAGAATATTTCAGAATTGTTTAGAAACAAACTTCTCAGAAGAGGACTTCTCAGAAGACCAGTAAGAAACTTCCAACAAATTTGAGAAGATTTGCCCAGCAATTCTGGAGAGAACTATCCCAAAGTCTTGGAGAAATTTTCCTTGTACTTCGTGATGGGACTTATCAGAAGTTTAGAAGCAAATTAAGTTCAGGAAAAAACTTAATAAATCTCGATTACTTTTTCAAACACACGTATCTGATTTTGTAAACAAAGAGGGGAAGTAAGAGGTCCACCAACACAAGGAATAACATTTTCCTAACATGATGGTGAGGGTGCGATAGTTTTGAGAAATTTACGTTTGAATCTTACTTCTCCTCTCTGTTTACTAAATCAGATACGTCTGTTTGAAAAATTACTCTGGAGATGTTAAGGGAGAGTTAGGTTGGGTTGTTAGATGTGAATTTCCAAAACAAAAAAAATCAGGAGTGACTGCCAAGAAGCTCATAAGAAAACTAGTCTGAACTCTGAATTTGAAAATAACCTATTTTCGCTCAAACTATACATCTGATATGCTCGCACAATATGTTACCGTATTTACCACTATTCGTGTGAGCTTTTTCGTGATGAAGTTATTTTAATGTCTTCAATCAAGTCATACGTTAAATGAACACATCAGTTCTGGTTTGACCTGCTATTTGTTGTTGCTGTGGAACAAAGACAGGAAACCCAAGCTTCAAGCTTCGCAGAATCGATGCCTAGCAATTTACCAGTCTATAAACATCGTTATGATACCGGATCATTGGAATTCCGTAGAGCCATCCGTATCACGTATGACATATTAAATAATCCTAGAACCCTCATGGTTTTGGAATAGGGCTCACCGGTGTTCCGTCTTCTATTACCATTAGCTGAATGTCCACAATTTTTCCAAACAAATATGAAGTCAAACTTTTTGGAACCCTGGCAGCCGATAAGAAGTTTTGAAGATTGATTCACTTTTATGCTCTATTGAGTTAGTCACGAGTTACTCGGTGCATCAAGGCAACTCAAAGTATAGCTGTCTCGCTCGTAGATCGACATCCAAATGAAAAAAGCAAGATTATAATGCAATTTTGCATGATTTTATTACATTTCTCGCTATGGATCGTTCCTTGGGGGACGTCCATTGATTACGTCACGAAAAAATACTTTTTATAACCCCAGCCCCCCCCCCCTTGTCACGTTTTTAATTTGGACCTTCAAATTTGTTTGTATAGATCGTCAAGTTTTCCCAAGCCCCCCTCTCCAATTGTCCAATTCAATTGTCAAGGCACTCAGCGGTACAGCGATAAATAAATTTTGATCTATCTGTATGCTACCAGCTGCTTGCATACAGTTGCATGACTTCTTTTACTTCATAAAACACTTTGTGGATCATGTTGTCAATCTTTGCCATTTCTGGCCTTTTCTGAATTATGCTTGAATTGAATTTTTTGTCACTTTTTCAACTGCTGAGTTAAAAATTAGATATTTCAAAATTTCAGTTTCAAAATTTCAACTTCAAAACTTTCAATTTCAAAATTTAAATTTCAAAATTTTAATTTCAAAATTTTAATTTCAAAATTTTAATTTTAAAATTTCAATTTCAAAATTTCAATTGCCTAGTTTCAATTTTAAAAGTTTCAATTTCAAAATTTCAAATTCAAAATTTTAATTTCAAAATTTTAATTTCAAATTTTTAATTTCAAAATTTCAATTTCAAAATTTCACAATTATAATCTAAGTTTGAATATCAACTTTAAATTTGCATTTAATTTTTAATTTCAATTTCAAATTTAACTTCAACTTTAACTTTAACTATAACCTTAACTCTTACTCTAACTTTAACTTGAATTATAAATTTAACATCAAATTCAAATTTAACTTCAACTTTACCTTTAACTTTAACTTTCACTTCTACTTTTACTTTTACTCTATTTCAACTTTAACTCTAGCTCTAACGTTTACTTTTACTTCAACTTGAACTTCAACTTCAACTTTAACTTCAACTTCAATTTCTACTTCAACTTCAACTTCAAAAAGTCTCTATAATCAAGAAACAAAAATTCCACTTCAACTTCAACTTCAATTTAAATTTCAACTTCAATTTCATTCTCAACTTCAACTTCAACTTCAATTTAAATTTCAACTTCAATTTCATTCTCAACTTCAACTTCAACTTCTACTTCAACTTCTACTTCAATTCAATTTTCAACTTCAATTTCATTTGCAACTTCAACTTTAACTTCAAATTCAACTTCAACTTCATCTTCTTCAACTTCAACTTCAACTTCAACTTCAACTTCAACTTCAACTTCTACTCATACTTCAATTTAATTTACAACTTCAATTTCATTTGCAACTTCAACTTTTACTTCAACTTCAACTTCAACTTCAACTTCATCTTCAACTTCAACTTCCACTTCAACTTCAACTTCAACTTCATTTTCAACTACAACTTCAACTTCAATTTAATTTTCAACTTCAATTTCATTCTCAAGTTCAACTTCTACTTCAATTTAATTTTCAACTTCAATTTCATTTGCAACTTCAACTTTAACTTCAACTTCAACTTCAACTTCAACTTTATCTTCAACTTCAACTTCAACTTCCACTTCAACTTTAATCTTTTTAACTTTAACTTCATATTCGATTTCAATTCCAGATGGACCTGAATTTAATTCTTCAGTTAATTCAATTGAAATGGAGTTTGGAAAAGAATTTAAAATGGAATTTGTTGAAATATAAATGGCGATGGAATTTTTACAAGGCATATATAAATTCGAAATGGACTTCTCAAAGAAATTTGAGAAGGGATTTGGAAATGGAATTTGAAATTTAATTTTAGGATGAATTTGAAATGCTATTTGAAATTAAATTAGATTAGGAGTTCGAAAAACGGAATTCGAGTATTTGAAAGGAAATTTGATATAAAATTTGAAAAGGAATGTCAAAGCCCATTTGAAGCCCAAGGTAACTTGAAATGGCATTTGACATGAAATAGAATTTCAAATCAAATTTGAAATCAATTTCGAAGTGGACTTCCAAGTGGAACTCGAAGAGGAATTTGAAGTGGAATTGTTAATTAAAAATAAAATTCATTTTGAAATGGAATATGAAAAGTAATTTGTAATAATTAATTGTAATTCTAAGTAAAATTAATAATAAATTCTAATGAATTAATTTCAAATATCAGATGGAATCTTAAAGGGAATATGAAATTGAATTTGACATTTAATTTATAATGGAATTTGAAATCTAATTTTAGTGTTTAAAAAGGAATTTTAAAATCAAATTGGATATTTTTAAATGATTTGTATGACATTGAATTTTAAGAGGAATTCATGTATAATTTTGAATGGAATTTTATATATAATTAAAAATTAAGGAATTTGAAATGGAATTTGATCTGGAATATGAAATGGAACTAGAGTATGAAATTGCAATTAAATTGAATTTAAATGGAATTTGACATGGAAGTTTTGAAATAGTATTTAGAATGGTTTTTAAAATGGAATTATATGTTGAATTAAAATGTGATACAAAAATGGAACTTGATACTGAACAAGAATTGGAATTCGAATTTAAATATGAAATCCAATTGGACATGAAATTTTATATGAACTTTGTCTAAGAGATGTGTCGAGCAGAGGGTTGTCGCAAGCAAAGCTGTCGCATAAATACAGAGTTACTTATCTTCGTTTTCCTTGTTGATGATTGAAATTCCGCGTTTATTTATGACCAAAATGTTTTACAGATATCCGATGCACGTCTTAATATTTAACATCTCACTGTACTTCAAAAAAATAATCCTTAAGAACGAAAGTTGTGGCAGCCATCACGTGCACATCCTTCCACTTTACCTCGAAGTATCGACAATTTTCAACTACGTGATTTTCCCGTTATCGGAGGCTGACGTTTATCCTTGTTATTCCCCTAGAAAAGGATAAGTGGGTTGGCGAAGAAATTCGCTCGAATTTACTACCTTTCCTCAGCTCGATTTACACCACATCATCACTTCTCGGTTCAGACTCTCGAGGAAACCTGTCGATAAACGGCAGATTTCCAAAGTGCTAATCTAATTAGGCAGTGTTTGCCAGTTTAGGGTACATAAAATCCTCCATCAACGTTCGATGTGGGCGATGAGAGCTTTAGAAATTTCTTGCTCCTTGCTGGTACAGTTCGGACCCATATTCTAATTAAAGAACTGGAAAGTTCAATCTAAATATTCAACAAAACCTGCTTCGCAACATCCTGAAGTAGAAGGGAAATTGAAAATATCGATTATTTTTTCCCCCGGTTTCGAATTAAAGTTTTGAGCTTCTACTTAGAACCACAGCTTCACCGCAGGAGCTCACTGCCTGTCGGTCTATCCGTCGTAGGTGCTTGGCTCGAGTTTATGAAAGCACGATACGCTAAAAAGTGCAATATTCTCCACCGTATAAGTCGGCAGGCCGCAGTGGGCGGTAAAAGTTTACTCCTCCAACCCACTTGCTATGTACGAGCATTGAAATTACTATTTCCCGCAAGAGCTACTCGACGATCCCATAAGACCGGGTAGAGACCGAGCCCGAGGACGGAGGGAAGTCGATAAGTTTACAATTTAAACCGCTTCTACCTGTGGTGGCGCAGTCAGGATAGACTTGGGGGGAGGGACCGAGTACCGTGCAGCACATTTTCACGTCTTCGTCGAATATTGTGGAACGCGTTGTAGGAAGTAAGCTTCATTGTTGTACTTGTCTTCTTCTTTTTTATATATCCTGGCAAGAGTTTCCATCATTACCGCCCGGAAGTGGTTTGGAAGGAATATTTTCGTTCTTTATCGCCACTCAAAAAGCCACCTGCTTGTGCTTGAAGCCGTGATGTTTGATAGGATCTGTATGTGGGCTTGATCCTTGTTTAAATTACAATGAATATATAAATTCGTATTGAAATAAATTTCAAAATCAAAATATCGTTTCGTTTTGTGTGTTTTGTAATGCATGCTCAAATCAAAGCTAATCTAATCCAACACAATACAAAAGCAACCAAAACGAGAACGCATTTTGAAAACAAGATGGCTTCGAATTATTTTTTCTTTCAATATTGATGCTTTGTGTGCTGTAAGGACATGTTTTGTAATTTTTTGGAAACAATAAGATTCTCTTAGTCACATGAGGTAAGGAAAAGGTAATCAAACGAAGCTAAACACATGGCTGCTCATCAACGTAGTTACACTAGTAAGCAAGTAGGTGCATCACTACAACAGCTCACTCAAATAGCTTTGTTAAAAAGCGTTATGGTTCAAACGAGATGTGGATGGAAACGATACGGCAACGGCTAGTTTGGCAGTTGTCACAAATGACATCGATTTGTGCAATTGAAATCAGCTTTCGTTCTAACCGTCAAGCAAGCTTATTCTGAGCAGGCTATTCCACTATCATTGCGTTCCATTTCAAATTCCATTTCCAATTCCATTACCAATTCCATTTCCATTTCCATTTCCATTTCCAATTCCAATTCCAATTCCAATTCCAATTCCATTTCCATTTCTAGTTCCATTTCCAGTTCCATTTCCAATTCCATTTTAAACTCCATTTCTAATTCCATTTCCAATTCCATTTCCATTTCCAATTCCAATTCCAATTCCAATTCCAATTCCAATTCCAATTCCAATTCCAATTCCAATTCCAATTCCAATTCCAGTTCCATTTCCAGTTCCATTTTCAATTCCATTTTCAATTCCATTTTCAATTCCATTTTCAATTCCATTTTCAATTCCATTTTCAATTCCATTTTCAATTCCATTTTCAATTCCATTTTCACATTCCAATTATTCAATTCCATTAATCTTCAATTCCATTTTCAATTCCATTTTCAATTCCATTTTCATTATTCCATTTTCAATTCCATTTTCAATTCCATTTCATTATTCAATTCTTACAATTCCATTTTCAATTCCATTTTCAATTCCATTTTCAATTCCATTTTCAATTCCGATCATTTTCAATTCCATTTTCAATTCCATTTTCAATTCCATTTTCAATTCCATTTCAATTCCATTTCAATTCCATTTTCAATTCCATTTTCAATTCCATTTTCAATTCCATTTTCAATTCCATTATTCCAATTCCATTTTCAATTCCATTTTCAATTCCATTTCAATTCCATTTCAATTCCATTTTTCAATTCCATTTTCAATTCCATTTTCAATTCCATTTTCAATTCCATTTCAATTCCATTTTCAATTCCATTTTCAATTCCATTTTCAATTCCATTTTCAATTCCATTTTCAATTCCATTTTCAATTCCATTTTCAATTCCATTTTCAATTCCATTTTCAATTCCATTTTTCCAAATTCCATTTTCAATTCCATTTTCAATTCCATTTTCAATTCCATTTTCAATTCCATTTTCAATTCCATTTTTCAATTCCATTTTCAATTCCATTTTCAATTCCATTTTCAATTCCATTTTCAATTCCATTTTCAATTCCATTTTCAATTCCATTTTCAATTCCATTTTCCAATTCCATTTTCAATTCCATTTTCAATTCCATTTTCAATTCCATTTTCAATTCCATTTTCAATTCCATTTTCAATTCCATTTTCAATTCCATTTTCAATTCCATTTTCAATTCCATTTTCAATTCCATTTTCAATTCCATTTTCAATTCCATTTTCAATTCCATTTTCAAATTACCATTTTCAATTCCATTTTCAATTCCATTTTCAATTCCATTTTCAATTCCATTTTCAATTCCATTTTCAATTCCATTTTCAATTCCATTTTCAATTCCATTTTCAATTCCATTTTCAATTCCATTTTCAATTCCATTTTCAATTCCATTTTCAATTCCATTTTCAATTCCATTTTCAATTCCATTTTCAATTCCATTTTCAATTCCATTTTCAATTCCATTTTCAATTCCATTTTCAATTCCAATTCCATTTCAATTCCATTTTCAATTCCATTTTCAATTCCATTTTCAATTCCATTTTCAATTCCATTTTCAATTCCATTTTCAATTCCATTTTCAATTCCATTTTTCAATTCCATTTTTCAATTCCATTTTCAATTCCATTTTCAATTCCATTTTCAATTCCATTTTCAATTCCATTTTCAATTCCATTTTCAATTCCATTTTCAATTCCATTTCAATTCCATTTTCAATTCCATTTTCAATTCCATTTCAATTCCATTTTCAATTCCATTTTCAATTCCATTTCAATTCCATTTTCAATTCCATTTTCAATTCCATTTTCAATTCCATTTTCAATTCCATTTTCAATTCCATTTTCAATTCCATTTTCAATTCCATTTTCAATTCCATTTCAATTCCATTTATTTCCAATTCCATTTTCAATTCCATTTTCAATTCCATCTTTCAATTCCATTTTCAATTCCATTTTCAATTCCATTTTCAAATTCCATTTTCCAATTCCATTTTCAATTCCATTTTCAATTCCATTTCTCAATTCCATTTCAATTCCATTTTCAATTCCATTTTCAATTCCATTTTCAATTCCATTTCAATTCCATTTTCAATTCCATTTTCAATTCCATTTTCAATTCCATTTTCAATTCCATTTTCAACTTCACATTTTCAATTCCATTTTCAATTCCATTTTCAATTCCATTTCAATTCCATTTTCAATTCCATTTTCAATTCCATTTTCAATTCCATTTTCAATTCCATTACCATTTTCCAATTCCATTTTCAATTCCATTTTCAATTCCATTTCAATTCCATTTTCAATTCCATTTCAATTCCATTTTCAATTCCATTTTCAATTCCATTTTCAATTCCATTTTCAATTCCATTTTCAATTCCATTTTCAATTCCATTTTCAATTCCATTTTCAATTCCATTTTCAATTCCATTCCATTTCAATTCCATTTTCAATTCCATTCAATTCTCAATTCCATTTTCAATTCCATTTTCAATTCCATTTTCAATTCCATTTTCAATTCCATTTTCAATTCCATTTTCAATTCCAATTTCCAATTGCATTTCAAATTACACTTCCAATTTCATTTCCAATTCTTATTTATAAATTATTCAATGTGCCAATTTAAATACCACTCAAAATTCCATATCAAATCCTATTTCAAACTCTCTTTTAAATTCTATTTCAAATTCTTTTTTCAATTACCTTTTAAATTCTTTATAAAATTTCATTTCAAATTTCCTTTCAAATTCTGGTTTAAAGTGCATATAAAATTCGAATTCAAAATGTGTTCAATATCAAATTCCATTTTCGTATCACATTTCAATACAATATATCATTTCATTTTAAAAACCATTCTATATACTTTTTCAAAATTTTATTTTGTGTACCCTACAAAATTCCATGTCGAATTCCATTTGCAATTCCGTTTAAAGATCAATTTCATACTCTAATTCCTTTTCACATTCCCCATCACCATCGTTTGAATTACATATAATTTTCCAAATAAAATTGAATTTCAGAATTAAATATCAATTTCACGTCAAATCCTACATCATATAAACCATTTAAAAATTCATATTTGATTTTAAAATTTCGTTTAAAATTCCATTGTAAATTCCATATCAAATTCAATTTCAATTTCCCTTTTAGATTCCATCTGATCTAAGATCTCAAATTCATTCAATTAATTCAATTTAAGAATCTATCATTAATTTTACCTTGAATTCGAATTTATAATTAACAATTACTTTTCAAATTCCATTTCAAAATGAATTTGTGTGTGTGTATGTATGTTCAATCCAACGCCCACCGTCCGGCAGTGTTTTTATGGAAGAAAAATGTTTGCAGTTAAACGAACTTCTGTCGACACGACAAACATTTTTAGCCCGGGAGTTGGAAAGTGATAGCTCTGTTGAGTTCCAGTGACCCATTTCAGAATGTCTGGTTACTCACGTTTATTCCGAGGTCACTTTCACTTACAACCAGCCCCATGTAGACACAATACAAACATCAAATGGAAATTAGTATTGTGCCTACACTTCCATCATCAAGTCATATTGTTTTGACGATGGCACGTATTTAGTAGTATCGTTCAAATTTAGTTATAATCGGATAGATCTCACCGGAAATTGTTGCTGATGTGGACCTCCGAATGAAGACTGAATTTCATTTTTAATTAACAATTCCACTTGGAAGTCAACTTCGAATTTGATTTGAAATACTATTCCATGTCAAACGCCATTTAAAGTTCCCTTGGGCTTCAAATGGGCTTTGACATTTCGAATTTCATTCAAAACTCAATTTCAAATTCCATATCCAAATCCAATTCCTTTTCAAATTTTATATCAAATTTCCTTTCAAAAACTATTCAAAGTTCCAGTTCGAATTCCGTTTCAAACTCCTAATCTAATTGAGTTTCAAAAAGCATTTCAAATTCAACCTCAAATTGAATTTCAAACTCCATTTCCAAATCCCCTTGCAAATTCCTTTGAAAAGTCCATTTCGAATTTGAATATGCCTTTAAAAAACTCCATCGTCATTTATATTTCAAAAAATTCCATTTCAAATTCTTTTCCAAACTCGATTTCAATTAAATGACCTGAAGAATTCAATTCAGCTCCATCTGGAATTGAAATCGAAAATGAAGTTAAAGTTTACAGTTAAAGTTAAAGTTGAAGTTAAAGTTAAAGTTAAAGTTGAAGTTGAAGTTGAAGTTGAAGTTGAAGTTGAAGTTGAAGTTGAAGTTGAAGTTGAAGTTGAAGTTGAAAATGAAGTTGAAGTTGAAGTTGAGGTTGAAGTTGAAGTTGAAGTTGAAGTTGACGTTGAAGTTGAAGTTAAAGTTGAAGTCAAAGTTGAAGTTAAAGTTGAAGTAGTTAAAGTTTAAGTTTAAGTTTAAGATTAAGTTTAAGTTTAAGTTTAAGTTTAGATTTAAGTTAAAGTTAAAGTGAAAGCTAACGTTGAAGTTAAAGTTCAAGTTAAAGTTGAAGTTAAAGTTAAAGTTAAAGTTGAAGTTAAAGTTAAAGTTAAAGTTAAAGTTAAATTTAAAGGTAAAGTTAGATTAGTTAAAGTTAAAGTAGTTAAAGCTAAAGTTAAAGTAAGTTAAAGAAGTTAAAGTTGAGATTAAAGTTAAGTTAAGTAATAAAGTTAAAGGTTAAAGTTAAAGTTAAAGTTAAAGTTAAAGTTAAAGTTAAAGTTAAAGTTAAAGTTTAAGTTAAAGTTAAAGTTGAAGTTAAAATAAAGTTAAAATTAAAGTTAAAGTTAAAGTTAAAGTTAAAGTTAAAGTTAAAGTTAAAGTTACAGTTAAAAATAAAATTAAAGTTAAAGGTAAAGTTAAAAATAAAGTTAAAGTTAAAGGTAAAGTTAAAATTATAGTTAAAGTTAAAGTTAAAGTTAAAGTTAAAGTTAAAGTTAAAGTTAAAGTTAAAGTTAAAGCTAAAGTTAAGTTATTAGTACGAGACACTGAAGAAGTCTGCACATTGTAGATTAAATACGTGTATCTGTCAAAGATAAGCAAAGGTAGTTGGAATTAAATGGAAAATACTAATTTTTCTTCTAATTTCTAGTTAAAGTTAAGTTGTTCGCGTGTACCGGAGGAAATGTCTTCATCAGCTTCTTCTCATATCTCGGTTTGTTGCCAGATTGTGATGTTGAAGATTGAGTTAAATTCATCTCATATTTAAATGATCGGAAATCACTATTTATTTCATGTTTCTTCCAATCATTTGAGGTTGATCTATGCTTGTTAACCATTGAGGAGCTCCCATTGTTTGAGACGAGATACTTTCCTGAAGTTCTCTTAAGAACTTCCCCGAAGTTCTCTGAAAAACTTTCCTGAAGTTCTTTGCAGAATTTCCCTGAAGTTCTCTGAAAAAATTCCTTGAAGTTCTCTGCAGAACTTTCCAGAAGTTCTCTGCAAAACTTCCCGGGAGAACTTTCCTGAAGTTCTCTGAAAAACTTTCCTGAAGTTCTCTGAAGAACTTTCATGAAGTTCTTTGAAAAATTTCTCTGAATTTCTCTTCAGAACTTCTCTGAACTTCCCTGAAGAACTTCATGAAGTTCTCTGGAGGACTTACTCGAAGTTCTGTGACGGTTTTTTTCGAAGGACTAACCCGAAGTTGTTAGAAGAACGTACCAAAAATATCCATATTGTGGTAATCGGCCTCTAATGTGCACTCGCGATAAACATTCATTACATAGTTTACGGGCAGACCAGTGCCATGCAGTGAAATAATTTTGAACTATGAAGTCGATCGTCTGGAAGACCAAGATTACTCGAATAAATTTCCTAAAAATAATGATTTCATACATGGTCTAGATATCAAAATACAGATATTACAAAAAGTTCACATGAACACTAGCGCTACGTAGCGGACAAATGCAGATCTAATGAGTACACCATTCAAAAAGCTCTGACCGCTCGAACATCGTTTTTGAAGATACTGTCTTGCTAAATGACAATAATCTCGAGATCCAGATTATACAGTATGTTTACCTGCACACTAGCGCCACGGAGTGAGATAATTCTGAACTGTTGAGCCGAGCGTTTTGAGGCTCATAATTTTACAACTAACTTTCCTGAAAACAGTAAATTTATACACGATGAGTAATATTAACACCATCCGAAAGGCCTCAATCAACCAAACCAAACCAACTAGCTATATGTCAAGGATCCCGAGATTCTGGTTATAAATTAAGTTTACATGCACACTAGCGCCGCGTATCGAGATAATCTTGAACTTTCAAGTTAACCATCCTTAAGGGCTTGATCTACTGGACAGCTTTGCTGACGGAAGTAACTTCCTATATACGAAGGATCACGAGATATTTTCTAATGAAACAACAAAATTCGATACCCATATGTCATTTGAGCCCACCATCAAGGGAATCCGCACATGTAGAGGCGTATACTGTACTCTGCTTTTTTTTTTGCTTAAATATGCTGCCTTTCAGCTGTCATAACTTTTTCTGGTGAAGTGGGATCGACAAACTTTCTTTTGCTAAGTTGTTTTTTTGAATTCTAAGAAAAATGTTTTTGGAGCATTTGCAATTAAGCTGAGGCAGTTATTTGAGTGTTTTTAAAAAGATATCAAAATACGATTTACGGTGGTTTTGGTGCCCAAGCTAACGGAAACTGGCATGGAGTTCTGGGTCTAAAAATCTCTATCGACCAGTGTTATGTAATACTACCATCAAATGAAGCAAGGTTACTTTTCATAGCAGTGGATTATTCTGAAAACGATTTGATCAGGATTCTATTGTAGTTTGTGATCATCAAGCTCCTACATAAAGGGCCAGAAACGTTTGGGTGGGCCCGTAAGCAGAGACACTTACGCAAAACCCGCGAAAATAAGAAAGAGAATCTCCTTCCGAAAGCAAGTTTACATTCACAGCACTAGAATCGAGCCCTCTATTGACAAAATAAAGCCTATAGATGTGGTCGAAGAGCCCACCCTCGTTCCGTGAAATGTTAACAATAGGAAGGAGGCAGTCCCATGCTCCCTATCCAAATCGTTTCACTTGGGTGTACTGATGGTCCATCACGTTCTTCGTTGTATGATATTTAATATTTAGGATATTTTGTACACACAAAATTAAGATATCATAATAGGCAAAAATGCTATTTAACTTAATTTCAAACTAGAATATTGTACATGGTATTACCAATTACACATTACACAAATTAAATTACTTAGCTACGTAAAAAGCGGTTTCAGTAGTCAATACGGGAACTTAACTGGATTGTTAATGAAAAAAAAAGAACTAAACATTAGATATGTACTAATATTCTACTAGTCCTGGATAATTTTAAAACAGCATAGATCATTCTAAGTATCAAAGACAAAATTTTACTGAAAAATATTATTTTATAAGACATGTTGTTAATTTTTTTTCTTTAAACTGTTCTAGTTATATTTCAAATGTAGAAATTGGTGTGATCGAAGAGTCGGGTTCGACAATTTCTTGAATAAATGACTTATTTTACCATAATACCACTAAACACAATATTAAAATATAATCCTATACTATTTATAAGCATATGTCAGTCTTTTATGAATATAGTAGTTGAACTGAGCCTTGTCAAGATGATTCCAACGCGTGAGGAAATTATTAATTAAAAAAGAATGGAAAATACTGGCATAATTTGCAGCGATAGGTATTTAACTTGATTTATAGGTACACGATCTTCAGCCAAAATGACAACATTGCCCAGACTACGCCAACCAGCGTTCCCATGTTTTAGATGGCAGTCTTTTGTGATCATATTACTCGTGGAGGCGTGAGGTGAGATCGAAGTGTGCTTTTGTTGCGAGCGGACTTGTTTTCTCTGCTGTCAGTTTTTGTTTCTCTTGTTTTCACTTAATTTGAACAAAACCATTTTAAACCAGTTCGGCAGCGGTAGTAAAGTGAACCGGTACAGTGGAAAGTGTTGAAATTGTCCGGAAAAGTGCCCGACGAAAATCATCGTTGAATCTTTTAGGTCGCATAAGAAGTTTTAAAGATGCACTGCATAACATGCTTTTAACATGACGATGTCTTATCTAGGTAGTTTATAGCATCACAATAGCTATCAATGACTACAATTATCACTAAAAATTTCGAAAGCTGCGTGTTTTTAGTCGATGAATAAGATGATACAGATGATAAGATGAGTAAGAAAGAAAATTGCTCGCTTATCTGGACATTTTTTATATTTTAAAATAACTTTTTAATCGACCGTGTAGACCATGTGTCTAATTCACTATGCTGATTTTGGATGATTCCAACAGAGATGCTACAAATTTTTTAAATATAAGAGTTTTTTCTAGAAAAATAGATGAGATCATGTCTTACAGATACATTTTTGAACATTTCATTGAGCGTCTTTCAAGTATTCGCTATTACAACTGAATTATATATATTATTTTATAAGATAAGATCCAATGGCAGGTTGAAACTATCGAGGGGTACAATTTCAACACTTGGAAGACATTCAATCCCTAATAGAAAATTACCATTAGCTGTATGATAATTATTATAAATTTTCCATTCATGTTGTTATCACCATTATACGTATCATCCATGTTTAATGCTGGTGTAATGTAAGAAACTTTTCAAACTTTAAACAACCATAAACAGCGTATTCTATATGGGAAGGTCCATTAGAGGAGAGGGGGGGGGGGGGGGGGTTATTAATGGACGTTCCCTATGTGATAATGATTTCATAAACAAGAAATTAACAGTGCTGTATAGTATAACCCTTGCTCATTCATTGTATGATATAACGAAGGAAATGTATGACTCATGTTATAATACTGATCATTATAATATGTATTTGTAAGGGAGCGGTTTTATCAGTCTACGTGAAGGGTATGTTGCAATTTAATTAAGTAGATTTTACTTTCTCACTGAAATTTAAACCACTTGTGAACAGTATTGTTGACTTTAATAATATACCTTTGATTGTCGATTTTTACGATTTTTTGAGTTCACTGCTCTCTTTTTTTTATTGGATTACCTTTGCTTTGGTTTGGATTTACTTTGGCTGGTATTTTTTAATTTAATCCCCTCAATTTCTATACATTTTTCACAACGAAAAGCTTTTCATAAAACAAATGTCAACATCTAAGGTATGTTTTGATTTACTTGGATTGGGAGAAAAAAAAACGGGAAAAGTATTATTCATTATTGTATCATGATCGTAGCAGTAATCATCATGATTGAAATTCTCATACAATATTACTGTACTATATTTATTTGTATTTTTTATTAAATTATGTTAACGTAAGTCCTAATGGTTGGAAAAAATATGTTATGATATAAGCAGAATTTAACGATACCACCTAAAGTAAAACTGCAGAAAATATATTATTCACAAATTATTTACGCCGAAAATTTTGTTCGAGAGAAAGTAATTTTTTGTATGGTAACGATACTTAACAACCTATTAGTGTTATGGTAAGATCTTGATTTACCATAACATATATCATCAATATGATACACTTTATCTTCAGTTTATAATTGTTGGAAGATAACTTGAATAATTATGAAACGGGAAACTAGGAGAATTTGAAATTAAGATTTCATTTGATCACTTTTTAAAAATAAAAAATAAAACATTGAAACACTTTTTTAAAATTTTCGCGAAAAAAATAATTTTCATTTTTGAAAAGTGATCAAATGAAGTGTTAATTTAAAATTCTCCTAGTTTCCCAATCACAATTGTTCTACTAATACGCTCAATAAAGTTTTTTAAAATAGTGTTTTTCAAAAAAGTGAAAGTGAATTAGGAAACGATAAATGGTATTATACCTTTAAAATACTTGTTTATTCGGGATTGCTTCGAATGATTATCATAGGTTCCAATTTATAACGATTTCACAATCGAGTGAAATGTGTTTAGATGTTTTGCTATATCCATTATTTGGTATACATATTTGCTCTCATAGCTGAACATAGTAATAATGTACCTTGTCTTAAATTAATTTCTTTTAACATAACTTCATTTGAACCCATCATTTCAAATACTTAATCAATATTAAGTGGTTGAATAAGTATTTCATAATACTTTTCCAGACGCAAGTCATATAAATTGAACTTTGCTTCAACTGAAATTCAAAAAAAAAAAAAAATATCATCATTTGGCAGTTTATAGAAAAATTGCCCGGAAGCTTTCACATACAGCGTGGAGCATATATTGTTGCGCGATGACATGATGTTTGAATACTGTTGGAATTCTCTATGTTTTAAAAACGCATAGTTTATTCCACGCAGATGCTCGATTAATATTTGGCTAATGAACCAAAAAAAATGATGCTTCGGCTTAAGATCTTTTTTGAAATTTGTTTGATACAAAGTGTGACAATGACTGATTAAATAATGATACATAAGGTTGTATATTAAAGTAATGCAATGTTGTCGCAGCAATTCAAGAAATCTGACAAGTTCTCTTTTACGTGATTCTACTACCCGTTCTTATATTTTCAGATATTCTTCTCTTTTAAGAGAGTGACTAATGGCGCGATAACCATAAGCCATAGGGATCAAGGACTATAGTTAATGCTAAAGCCCTAACCGTTTGAAGAGAAATGGAGCATCACTTAACCGTCTTAGACTAGATGCTCCCAACGACCATTTTTGAATAAATTTTTGTTCTGTACACCAAACAGGGCATTCTGTTTAAAAATTCGCTCTGGCTATTCATTTCACCTTTCCTTTGATTATCTACTGAAGGCTACGTGGGTTCCCCGTGTCTTCTAAAGCTAGATACCAAATCCATCCTATCACCAACGGTTACATGGACGTGGCCAGGTGAGCGATCGAGGAGTGTCTTCGTGGAGATTATTGCGTGAAGAAACGTAAGTAACTGGTTTCGTTTCATGGTGGCATGCAATGTCTTCAACGAATTATTTATCATCGTAGCTCCGTCCACGACGTGTGCAAACGTCAATGTTAATGCTAATATGACTTGGAGAGGCGTGAGAAAGGCACTTGTGAGAATCAGAGGTCGGTCGCACCCCCTTCGAAGTTGTCAACTCACCATTTGAAGTACAGTAAGGGAGATTCTTCATGTGTTGTACAAAATAGAACAGCTCGAGCGCTCAAAGGTTAAGTTTATTCTCAGCGTATCAACTATAAATTTTGCTAATTTGCATAGGCTCATTCATTTCCAAATCAAAACGATCTATTGGACATTTATAACGGTGTCTTTAGCGACTATTGATAGAACAACAAATTGGAATTCGAGCAATCTTATACTTTGGTAAAGGGAAGTTTTGCCAGTCGTTTTGACACCATCATCTACATGGGAAATAATTTGTTTTTCAAAATAAGAAAAACAGGTTATGATTTCATGAATATGTTGTGTTTTCGTGTTATGAACATACACCATGAACAACATTCATGATATCAATTCCTAATACTGAACACTTTATTCATGAATCTGGCAAATCTACTTTATCGACTCTGAATATAAACAAAAAATTAATTTACCATTAGGATCCGAACCTAGTGTGGATGTGGAGAGCTGTAATAGGACTTGGTGGATGTATCTAATGAACTAATGAAGCTGATTACACAACTTTAGATTAGAGGCAAAGCAAGACTTTCGAAGCTCAAGACTCGCGTCTGTCATCTCAATCATGAAGTCATGATTAAGAGTCATGAAATCATAAAATAAGGTAAGAATTCGTTGCATTGATTTTTGATTCATGCAAACAGAAATGGATTTGTTTCCGTGTTCATATTCTAGGGGCCTCGGATAGCTTAGATGGTAAACGCACGGTTTACCAAGCCGGAGGCTGAGGGTTTGATTCCCGACCGGTCTAGGAATTTTTCGGGTTGGAAACTTTTCCGACTTCCCAGGGCATAGAGTATAATTGTGCTTGCAACACAATATACAAATTCATGCATTGGTGTTGGCAAAGCAAGTTCTCAATTATTACCTGCGGAAGTACGCTTAGCACACTTAGTTGAGAAGCAGGCAACATATCGTTTAATGAGCGCTAAAAAAGCCAGGAAGAAGAAGACTTACATATTTAACGCGAGCTCTTTATCGGACAAAACAATCCATTCATACGAAGATAAAGTTCATGTTTTGGAAAAAATAATCAAAAATCCCCATTGCATTCCTCTTGGTCAGAAATTTTCACTTCAGGTGAAAGATGGTATAAATTTTCGAATCTGTGCACATACCATCGTGTCGGTCAGATGGAATAAAACCGGGCCTACCCAAACAACATACCCGGAGCGATAAGTATCGACAGGCTGTCTTAACACCGCACCGAGATTTCGGATTGTGGTAGAATTACTTCCTCTTGACCGAAAAAGCTATCCACTTCGGAACGATAATCCCAGCGAGCTTTACGGGCCCGGTAATCACTGTTGACTGCGTGCAACGGTTGTTTTTTTTTGTGGCCTTGAACACGCCATCTTGGGGTCGCTCTCAACTCCGTCGGGTCCGGTCGGTCCACTGCTGCCTGGATTCATCGTGGATGGATGGTGATGGGGAGTGAAATTACAGCTATCCAATATCCATGCGTGTTGAAACCGAAGAGGACGTGGTTGTGTGCAGGATCGAGTTATGCAGGATAAGTGAGTTTGCGTGTAGGAGTTTATTAGCAGCGACTAAAAGCATCAATTTCCTCGCATCGTGAGGTTTATTTTTATTGCTGGCAAATTTGACACGGAATAAGGCGATATGGAGAGAGAGAAAGAGGACTGCCATCGGTTGGCATTTCCTCCTGTGAATTTTCAGGCACGCGTCAAACGGCTGTAAGAGAATTGGAACCGACAAAAACACTTTCGGTGCTGACTGCTGCTCTCCAGGGTGAAATGACTCGGTCGGAACGACTCCTTCAGACATATATTGCGTGTCTCAAAAGCTTCGCATTGCAGCAGGGATTGGTTATTTTGTCTTGATTCACAGCTTTGGATAGTACAAACATACTTTTCACCAACCAGTTCAGCTATGTTCGTTCGGAGCACTCAAGCGATTTATCTTCCGCCACCGCACAGCCAATTTCTGGAGTCTGCCTTTGCCAAGCCCCGAGATGGCATACGAGATGGTATGCCGGTATGTCTATAAATGGATTTATGAAAATGTGTATGCACACGTTCAACTTTCTTACGATGTTATAAAACCGCCCTCCTAGCGTCGATCCGATGGAGGATCCTGGCATAAATCAGCAGCAATTTGTTTGGCTACGATTTATCCACCACCCGGCTGTAAATTTACGAAATTGATGATACTTGGCCGCCGCCGCGTAATCTGGTGGCATTCCAGCGGCCCACACTGATGCGCTTTCCGTTGGGCTGTTATGCAGTGGGAGGGCGATGCTAACTAGATGGATGGATAGGTTTTTCCCTGCACGTAAAAATAAAGTACCCAAAATTAATCAAAGGTCTTCCAAAAGTTCATAAACCGGGAAATGAAATGCGTGAAATCATTTCAGCGATAGGATCACCCACGCACAAAATTGCAAAATGGTTAGTTAAACAATTTCAAAACATGCCCAAACAATTCTAAGTAGATCAATTAAAAACTCACAACAATTCACAGAGCTTGTCCAAAACACAGACATAAAAGAAGATGAAATTTTAGTATCTTTTGACGTCAAATCCTCTTCCTTCAATTCCAGTAAAAGATACGATCAATTTATTAGAAAAGTGGTTACTTTTTCTCAAAATGACGACATAACATGGAGGAAAAAGTACGATCATACATAAAACTAACACAACTTTGTATGGAAGAAAATTACTTTTTCCTTCAGAAATGAACAACTTTCAAACAATTAAAAAGGCGCCCTATGGGTAACCTCCTTTCTCCTTTTCTGAGCGAAATCTTCATGGCAAATTTCGAAGAATAATTGCAAGATCAACTCACCTACCGTTTGGTATAGATACGTTGATGATGTGTTTTGCATTTTAAAGAAAGATCTCTTTAACTCCCACTCTAAAACCTTAAACAACGCACATAAAAACATAGAATTCACTCATGAAATCGAAAAAGATAACAAATTACCATTTTTGGACTTGCTCGTAGTGAAAGAACATTCTAAACTCACATTTGAAATTTATAGAAAACCAACAAACACACAACGTAATAATACACATACGTCTAACCACATCATACCAATACAAAGTAGCATCATTTAACCACATGATACACAGAATACAAACATTACCCCTAAGTCCAAACGGTACATAACTAAAGGAACTCGACTACATTTTTGACACAGCATACTTGAAACGGTTACTCCCGAAAACTAATACAAAACGTAATCAATAAAAACACAAAAACAATACAAACAATCACTCACCACATTAACAGATACACAACCTCCAACTCAAAAGAATAGCAATGACATACGATAACCACACTACACAATTACGACCAATCCTACGCAACTTCGGTTTTGAAATAGTTTATACTAGTAAAAATAATCAACTTAAATACCTCTTAGGGTCGGCTAAAGACCCCATTAACAGTCTCAACAAATCCGGGGTCTACAAAATAACTTGTGACCATTGCGTGCAAAATCTACATTGACAAACTAAACGTAATCTCAATATCTGATTCAAAGAACACATTGCAGAAGTCACTAATTGACAAACAAAGACACTGACAAAGGATCATACACCATTTCTAAATCAAAGCGTAGCTGAACATATATTCAATGAAGAACATTTTTTAAACTTAAATAACATACAAATCTTAAGACATATCACAAAACCCCTGAAACTAAATGTAGCGGAAAGCATAGCAATCCACAAACAAAATTCCAAAAAATTGCTTAACAAGGATCAAGGAAACGGATATTCGTGGCTGTTTAAATTTATACCTTCACACAAAAACAACTCACTACAACAAACAACACACCATTTTGACTAACTTCAAACGAAGTAATAATGAATAACCGTGGTATCAAACAGCATCTCAGGTATACGAACAAACACATAAACACACTCAAGAAGTTCTCTACCCACCCCTACCTCGCATACCGCGGTACCGACAAACTTACTATAAATACTAGACCTACTATGATGTTTCCTTCAAGTCGAGCACTCGACACTGAAGAAGTCTGTAAGTAGCAGACGAAATAGGCCTATCTGTCAAAAGATAAGCTCATAGTGGAATTAAATGAATCTGCTCGCGAATTCTAGCGATAATTTAAAAAAGCGTTTCAAGGTTTAATTTTTTATTTTTTAAAAAGTGATCAAATGAAGTGTTAAATTTTAAATTCTCCTAGTTTCCCAATCACCCAAAATTAAGTTCATTTCACTCAACTCTGGAGTTCCGTGCGGGAAGTATATGCCATAGTAGTCAATTTGAGTAACTATATCCAAAGTTTATGGGGGTTAATTTAACCTATTGTAATAAAACTTGTAAAAACCAAAAATAGCACTTTTTCCGCACTTGTTAATTAGCAAATGTCTCACAACATTTAAAATAAAGTGCCTTTCTCGTGATGATAGAATAAAAACATAAATTTACTTGATAATTTCATGAATTTTGTTTGTTTCTTAATTTCCGCGATTTTTAACAATAACGGCTAGTTAAGTACCGTAACATATTTATTGTTTTTCGGTATTTAAATCTGATATACGTCAAATAATAAAAGTTTGCAAACGCCTTCCTAGTTGTCAATGAAGTACTCACCCATTGAGTAATCTTTACCTAATGTGCAGAATCAAATTTACCCATCTCTCCAGTTCAACAACAGTACTCAATTTTGAGTTTAAAAATACTCAATGTTAGGTACTTTGTTTCTTCCGTGTGAGCTTCATTTGGCAGTTTGTGACAGTTCAAATCTGGCTCCTCTTGACACTCACATCCCAAGCAACCAAAATTTCTGATAACAAGGTGTTTTCTGGCTTAACCAGCTTACTTTTTAAGTTATTAACCGAACTTTCTAGTTCGAATACAATGTTTAAGCTTCTAGCAGCATTCTAATCAGCTTCTAAAGAAAACTTTGAAGTTCATTAAAGGATCGTTCAAGAGGTTGTAGAGAATGCTACTCAGCTCAAAAGGTACCTCAAACGAACTCCTGAACAACAAAACCTAAAAAAAAACAAAATACATTTATATTCGACATTTTTGTTCTTCTCCAATCCTGCCGCAAATTTATTTTTTGAGTACTGTGTTGTTAATTGAAGATGGAGTCAAATTAGATGATTTTTTCTAAATTAAATTAAATGTTTCATAAATACATACTACCTAGTCTCCAACTCGAGTCCTCCTCCTTTCAAACCGGGATACTTACCACTGAGCTCACATGAATGAGGTGGTTAATGCATATAAGATTTTATTCTGAAAGTTGATTTCATGCATTAGTACTTTTTGGTTCCCTATAAACTGATTGTTTGTTGAATTCCTTGATTATCAAGATTTTTATCTCAAGCTGGTTCATCTCCGTCGTGGTCACTCGAATACTTTTGGGTATTTTCATAACTGGTCTCGAGGTAAGATTCGAACTCAGGTTTGGATGTTATCCATTACGCCGGAGTCGTCCCGACTCCCTTATCTTATCTGAACCTAAAAATCTCTGTATCATCTAGAACGCAATCTGAACAACAAATTTCTTAAGTTTACCTTGTTTAAAGACAGCTTCATTTTCCGCATCTAATTTAGCTAACAGGTTTCTTACACTGATAATAAAATAAGCCGTTCTTTTTTTCAAATCCATTTTTTTTGCTCATGTATCTCGTCAAACTTGGAGCACAACCCAAGTAACAATTTTAGTTTTATTCCAGCCGCATAGCATTCCTCCCGGCTTTATTGATAAAACTACATTCAAAACTGTTTTGTCCACTAACACCTTCTCGATGATTCTTTAAGAGGAGATATACAATTAGAATATTATTTTATTTTCTAATTTTTTTTAACTAAAAACATGCCGAAATTGGTCTCCAATTTACAGTTGATTTGCATTACATATAATATTTGGTTTATTTATGTTTCCACATTTCAATGATTTCTTATATTTCAATATGTTGTTTAAAAGAAATCTCAGTTTTTTTCGGAAAGCCAATTTATCTTCGAAAAGACTACAATAAAACTGTTTGGTCTTCTGGCGATTTCTCTCAATACCAATTTGCCGTTTAATGAATTTACTGGAGACAAAATGGCTTTAAAATGCTTATACAACTGATCATAATAAGATAATATAAATGAGTCCTAAAACGGCATTTCAAAACAGCATTATACGAGTTCATAAAGTCAAAATTGAACCTTTGATAGGAGTTATAAGGGATTTTAGAAGCAAAGGTTTTAAGATTGTTGTAAATAAGTTGTGTAGGTTCTCAAAAACCTGACTAAATATAAAACCTATTGGCACCTCTTGGTACTATAATAAAACTAAATTGATTTCGATGAACGCCACAAAACTTTAATTAAACTTAAAAAAACTGGATGGCTTTGGCAATGTTACTTGGGAACACCAGATCATTCTTCAATTGTAAACAATCTCTGTGACACTTTTTAAAGTTTTACTCAGAACCTTATCTGTACTTCAAAAAGTAGGAAAGTAGTTCAACATAGATTTGTTGTGAACTATTGCGCTGATTAAAAGGTAACGGATTAGTATTTTGATTGAACTTTGTGTTAGAGATTTTTGAAGTTCAAAGCAAGTTCTCAACTTACAACATATGAACTTGAAGGTTGCGTTTAAATAGCAACAAGAAACTTTTCTTGAACTTTCAAGTTCCTATAGATGTTAATGACACTTTAGAGAAAATTAAGTTCTGTCGGTACATGAAGTGTCTTGTTATTAAGCAAAAAAGTTCCATGAAACTTAATTTCAACTAAATGTGAACTTCTGAGTTCTCATCTCAAGTAAAATTCGAACTTTTGGTTGCTTGGGATATTTCTTTTGTCTACTTCTCCCTCGTAGGCAGCGATGCCAGATATACAGACATGTCTGTATTTATACAGACTTTTGAAGTGCTATAGATTATTGCACCAAATCTATTAACCTCACCTTTTTGACAGTTAAGGGAGCTTGTTTACAAGGTGTTAGAATTTGGACCGCTCAAACGAAATTTTTCATTGGCTTTTTCCGGATACTGTACGATTAGATTCAGGAAATTACACGGTCGTTTGCCAAAATCCCTAAATGGGTGAAAAAACACCCATTTTCACTAGAAGTGCCTCTCCCCATTTTAATGGGTAAACCCGATTTACCCATTAATGGGTAAAAGCAGTGTATGTCACAAAATGGGTTTTTATTCACCCATTGCAACGAAGCCAGGTTTTCCCATAATGGGTAAAAAATTACTCATTTTTGCTTGCAGATTATGCAGCAGTTTAGTATATTATAAATTCATGATTTTCATGGTACTTAATCAATAAATGAAATAAAAAATAAACATAAATTACTTGTATTTGTTTTATTCATGCCTTCTCTGGTATACTTATGGAATCATCCATCAATAAATCCTCCAATCGAGCTTCTACATCCACGTTATTGGCTGTATACATGAAAAAATGTGACTGCTGAGGTTCCAAAATGTTGATAGTAAGAATCCACACTTTTTGCAAATGAACGGAAGAGCATTCTTCCGGCTTGTACGAGGTCATGCCCAAATTTGATGTGCTGATTCAAATTACCCAACGTATTTTCTTCGATGTTTACTCAGCCATCAATTGGGTAATGATTACCTTCTATAATATTTAAAATAAATCAGGGTTTCAAATAAATAGGAATAAAAATCCTTACCCTTCAGCTTTCCGTATGAATCTGCGATCAACGTCTTTCTAAGTTCCTCCATGTTCATGTTTCCATGTACCACCAACTTTGAACTTTTTTTCACCCATTTTTTTATTGTTCGAGGTTTCCTCTAACGGCTATTTTTTTACCCATTGTGTGATCACGAAATTCCCCCATTTTATGACAGGTATTAGAGCTATTTGAAAATGGGTGTTTTTTTTACCCATTAATAGGTTTTCGCGAACAACCGTGCTTGACACTCACATTCTTTTTGTCTGCTTCTTCCTCGCAGGTTTTTTGTTCCGTTCCACTATGGTAAAAATCGATAGCTCGAAATCCATTAGCTTGAGACACATAATGTCTTTAGGAGATTTAATTTAAAAAATCAGATCTATCTTTTGTTTTGAATGGGGACTAGGGTGGTCCATTTCTGTTCATAATGAAAAATTTCAACATTTTATTCTTATGATTAAGAGAATTTTTTGCTTCTACAGAATTGTAGATATTTTAAATTAATGAAACTTTGCTGAAAAAAATTAACTTCTATCTCATCTACGTATCGTATTATAACAGTTTTTTCAGCTTGCCTTAGGGCCTTAAACAAACAGTTATTTTGCTGTAACTTTTTTATTTCAATTTGAATTTGAAAACTTCGCAGAGATGCCTTTTGGAGTATGACGCACATTTTGAGTATACAAAATAGATGCTAGTTATTATAGAAAGGGTTTGAAGGGTTGAGTTGTTGGGTTTGAAGTGCAAAAATAATACGTTTTTGCATGATATATCACTCCCTTATTTGCAAATATTTGCAAATACAGAGTACGTGAACTGAAAGTACAAACATCCATCTACAAGATCTTTGCAAAATTGTTTGTCCTCCTTTGTCCTCTTTAGGAGAAAAACTACCAACAACTACCATCAAAGAGCGTAATAACGCGATTTTTCTATGACATTTTATCGGTTCATTTATCCGTTTATTTATCAATATTTATATCACAGACAAACAGACATAACCATCTGTTGAGCAGTGTTGAGCACACTGTGGTGGACAAAGGGCAAGACAGCTTTCTCGTGAGCTTCAAAAGTATGATTTTCTTCCCCTCCAAGATATGGAGTGGTGAGAATGCCAAAAACTGGGTCACGATAGAACTTACTTGTTTTGATTATGCAATTTCACTGTCAAAACCAAGCGTTACAAAAGGTAGGAATGTTGAATATCACAATATAAATCCAGTGAATAAGAGATGCTCATAGCTTCTCAGAGCTACTCAGGATTGCCCCTAGGTGGTGGATGATAAAGCTGAATAGATGGCGGTAGTGTGTTAAATGTAAGAAAATCGAGTATAAGCGCTATCTGTGGCAATACTACCAACTATGAAATATTTGAATTGGCCGTTTACTGCGTAATCGGTTAAAGAAACTGCAAGTGGTGTGTCTGTTTGTCTGTGTTGACATATTCACATTTGTTTACTAACTTTTATTTAATCACATTAATATATTTGTCTTGATATATTTACATTCAGCTATTTGCATGTGTTTATTTACATATGTTAATCTGCTAAATAAATATATAAATGTTAATATGCTTATGTCAATACACAAAAGTAAATGTATTTTGGAAAATATTTAAATTCAAATAGAAAAATGTACATATAAATGATTTTAATAAATGTAAGCAATCAAATTTAAATATGTTAACACAGACAAACTCTCAAAACACTTGCAGTTTCTTTAATCGATTACGCATTAAACGGTTCATTCAAAAATTTATTAATTGGTACTATCGCCACAGATAGCACGTATACTCGATATTCTTACGTTTGACGTTAACACACTACCGCCATCTGATCAGTTTTATCATCCATCACAGTGTGCTTAGCAGATGGCGGATTTTTTTTTTTAATGACGATGATTTGTAGTGCAAAATATTCAATGTGTTATGTCTGTTTGTCGGTGATAAAAATGTAAATAAATAAATGGAGTAGGGTTAATATAAAAATATGAATATTTTATGAACACATTGTTACACTCTTTGATGATAATTGTTGATGCTGCTGATCGAAAATTATGTAGAAAAAAATGCAAAACTACCAATTTTAAAACGAGTTTTTCTCTTAAAGGGAACAAAAGAGGACAAACAATTTAGCATAGATCTTGTAGATGGATGTTTGTACTTCCAGTTCACGTACTCTGTATTTGGAAATATTTGCAAATAAGGGCGTGAGATATCATGCAAAAACGTATTATTTTTGCACTTCAAACCCTACAACTTTTTTTCTATAATAACTATTCAAAATGTGCGTCATTTTATACTCCAAAAGTCATCTCTGCAAAGTTTTCAAATTCAAATTGAAATAAAAAAGTTACAGCAAAAAACAGTTTTTTTAAGTCCCACCCTAAGGCAAGTTAGAAAAACTGTTATAAAACGATACGTAGATGAGATAGAAGTTAATTTTTTAAGCAAAGTTTAATTAAATTAAAATATCTACAATTCTGTAGAAGCAAAAAAATCTCTAAATAATAAGAATAAAAAGTTGAAATTTTTATTATGAACAGAAATGGACCACCCTAGTCCCCAACCAAAACACAAGATAGATCTTATTTTTTAAATGAAATCTTCCGAAGACATTATCTGTCCAAAGTTAATGGTTTTCAAGTTATCGATTTTTGTCGCGAAATTTGTCAATGCGTACCATAGTGCGTTCTTGTGAGCAAAACACGATCAAAGCAACCAATGATTATGCATTGTTTACAGTTAACTTTGTTTGGGAAACTTGGAAGCAGGTGTTAATATTTCTCACATCAAACAAAGGACCAGCACAGCGGAGCGCAATTAACACTTCACTCATTTGGATCTCATCAGGGCGCCTGCTTATTTACCACTACTAACTTGTTTATTCACCGACAGCTGTCAGCTAGAACGAATAATTTCAACGGAGTATGCAGGTCACGTGCTAGTTTTCGATAATTGAGGCCAGCTGCAGCATATTTCGGCACCGTAATTAGGTCAACAGGACTCCTCTCGAGAAATGACTCCATTGACAGTGGCAATTACATTTCCCCCACCATGGTGTCCGGAATTTTTCCGTATGTCCCATATCTCTTTGTTCGGTTCGGCGGAAAGGGATGCAAATACGGCAACGATCCTCTAGGACGTTATCTCTTCATTGAAGTGCTATCATCCTTCGCGATTGAAAGCAATTGCTTGCCATTTAAATCACTAGCACATTTTCCAAATGGTTGCCAACTACAGTTTAAAAACGAACGTGTCTCACATAAATTACACGTACCAAAATTAGCATCCTTAACCTTGCCGGCGTTCGTAAAACTTTCAACACCCGATGTTGCCATAGTAGACGTTCTAAATCATATGGGCCAGCACGAAGGAATTTCGTAAAAACAACCTCCCATGAGAACGAAAAAATCCAATCGTAAATATTTAACGGCAGGGATTGGAACGGAGAAAAAAATCGACGTAAAAACAAAAAAAGATCCTGCCAAGGCAGGTGACTGATTCCACGCCAAATCGGTCGGTCACCAAACTCAACTATCTTCGATTTTGATGAAACTTGGTACACGTCTTCGGTATGTTGAAAAAAAAAATCCACTGGTGTTAAGATTATTTGGATTCAAGAGTAACTTTTGAGATGGGTGTATGTTTTTTTCCAACATTTTACTTGAAAAAATCGTAGTTCAAAAACCATTACATTTAGAGAAAAACTTTATATGGGGGAGTTGTAGAGAACTAAAAAGGCTTTGTAAAAAAAATGTACACTGAAAAAAAAAATTTTTTCATAAAGAAAAATCGAAAATAAATACTAAAAATCAAATATAAAAAAAACATATTTTTAATATTTTTCAAATTTGTTTTGTGGAAATTTGAGAAAAAAGACACGTTTTGAAAAAAACTCTAGGATGGACGCTCTTATAATAAAAAAGTTTTCCGAAGAGCGAACTTTGGTGCATATTTCAAATTTTGGTTATTCATTATTATAAATGAAAATTAATTATACAATATGATTTTGGAGATCATTAAAAACAATAATGATGATAATGATAAATCACCTGAACGCAACCGTTTTCGAGATTTTTCGGATTTTATTTCAATAGAATGAAAAAACCTAAGAAAATTCGCTCTTTTCTTAAGTTAATCGAGATTTCCACCAGAAATGATAAATTTTCCAAGATCTTCATATTATAACGTTCACATTACTCTAATGTCCTCTTTTCTTTTGATATCAGGATGATAAGAAGACTCATTTGAAAAGAACAAGATAAATAGCACTATTGTTTTAATATTGCAATCAATATATTTATAATTGTTTTATGGCTGTATCGGTCGGGCCGCTCAGAGAATGAAGGGAGCAAATTTGCTAAAGCGATGAAAGTAACAGCGAGATAGATGTCGCAGGGGCGACAAGTGTGAAAATGGACAGATGATGAAATTATGCGGAGGGTCATATAGAAGAAGCATATTAATCGAACTGCTGACTATTTTGCCAAGCTCCAACGATGTTAGAGGTCGGGTGTAGTGTGTGAAAACTACACTCCGAACAGTTCGGTGATGTAGCGATGAAAGTAACACATATTGTTTAAGGTAGGTAGACAAATAGCAGCTATAACGTATGTCAGGTATATCTTCTCATAAAAAAACAGCTAATGTACGCTGCCTGTAAACTACCAGAGATGTTTTATACCTGCATTTCCAAAGGTACCACAGCCAATATATATGCTCATACATAGTCGCATTCATCAGTAAAATCTATCTGAGTGAACTGAAAATGGAGTTTAACATGAAGAAGTGTTGTATGCCGTTTCCCACTAAACGGTGCTCAAAAGACCTTCGTAAATTAACCGAACAAATTCAAAAACGTTTATGGGCAAAACACATTTGGACACTTCTTTGATGATTTGTGATAATTGTCGTTTGCATTTAAATAGAACGGAACAATCCCATGCTGCAATTTCAGAGCCTAGTGAGAAACCATCAATTACTAACATTATGGATCCACAACCATCTACATCACGGCAAGTAGACTTGTATGGTCTCGAGGAAACTGCCATCGGCAATATCATTAATGTCAGTGCCATCTGATAGCAGTGTGACAAGATTATTCATAATATATAATATATATAATATATATATACATAATATATATAAAAGCAATCAATAGTTTATATAATGTTTATGTAATATTATCAATGACCGAGACTAATAAATGGTATATATAAATATAAATCCAACCATAATTCATTATTTTTGTCTTATAACTCTAAGTGAAGCTTTTCAATCGACGAGCTGTTAAGAGTAAGTAAGAGGCACATACATGTGTTTTAAAAAGGCTAAAAACACAAGAGAAACAATCGTTAGCTATTGTTGTTTTAATATCACGAGTAATTTATGAAAAGGGCGTATTTTTTGAGGTTTTGAAATTTTATTGAAAGAAAATCAGAAATATCTTGAAAACGGTTGCGTTTACGTGGTTTATCATTATGATCATTATTGTTTGTAATTATCTTCAAAACCATATTGTAACATCAAAATTTATTTATAAGAATGAATAACCAAAATTTGAAATATACACCAAAGTTCGCTATTTGAAAAACTTTTTATTATAAGAGCGTCCATCCTAGAGTTTTTTTTAAAACGTGTCTTTTTCCTCAAATTTCCATACAACAAATTAAAAAATATTAAAAATATGTTTTTTAGATATTTTATTTTTAGTAATTATTTTTGATTTTTCTTGATGAAAAAAAAATTTTTTTTCTGTGTATATTTTTAAGACAGGCTTTTTAGTTCCCTACAATTCCCTTATATAAAGTTTTTCTCTAAATGTAATGGTTTTTGAACTACGATTTTTCAAGTAAAATGTTGGAAAAAACACATACGCACATCTCAAAAGTTACTCTTGAACCCAAATTATCTTAACACCAGTGGAATTTTTTTCCAACGTACCGAACTCATGTGCCAAGTTTCATCCAAATCAATGATGATCGGGTATGATTTTGGGATTTCCGGCACATTCTGGATGGAATCCCTCAGGTGCTAAACGAAAAATTGAATCAACACAAACCGATGGGTGAGAGTTTTCCTTTCTCTCCGACTTCGACAACCTGCATATTTGATTGTCGTCCCAATCTCACCCGATTAACATCAATCATACTGTCTACGGACTTTGCTTGATCGATGAGTGCGGAGAGGAATCCTTGCATCAAATTCATCAACACGTTCGTATGGTTTGGATTTTGATAGATCCCTCCGCTGAGGATATACGACCCATCTGTGATTCAATTCTATCAGCAAGCGAATAACGGGAAATAAGAAAAACATTATCATAAACAATCGAAACTAATAAATTTGCACTCGTGCTAGTCGAAGTCAACATCAACATTGTCCAGAATCCGCCTCCGCTTTCCATAATCCTCGCAGCGGCTTGGCTTGGTGGAAAGTTTTCATTCACAATTTTTCGCCTCTTGGCACGTAATCACACGCTTCGCACCCCCCTCACTGAGAGGTGAGAAATTGCGGCAATGATTTGTCGTTTGCGGACAAGGTGGGTGTGAAATTATACCGCCGGGGTAGGGTGGAACACTATTTCAGCGCATGGAACCCATTTCCGTGCCAGGAGTGAAATGTGGGTCTTCTTTGACTGTTGGAAGTCTGATCGAAGAGGGCTGTGACGGAGTGAAGTAAAGGTGTGCGCCGAACTCGTGCCGCATCTTATTTCTGTACTTTTTTTTGGGCCTAGTAAACATAATATTTACGACCACCCTCCAGTTTGGAGCGTTAAATTGTTTTGCATAATTGAGTTTCAATTAGTAAACTGCCTGCTACAACTCATGCCGCCGGTTTCGTGTTCCATTAACATTTTTGGACCTCTTTTGAAGTGGAATTAACCTGCGTACCGATGTTCGCTATAAATCAACATGATTTATGATCTCCACCGGCGTGGCAATTGAAGAGCTAGATTAAAACAGTTTGGGAAAAAATTGGACGAACAATCAGGAAGAGAATATTAAAAGGAATGTTTTCTGGAGTTTTCATGTTTTCTGGCACTAAATTATCTCATCATGATCTTCTGCTACGCCATGCGTGAAGCTGACGATTAGTACATCTCGTGTCCTTTGTTAAGTGAAGGCCGAGTTACTTCATCACTATTGAGTAATGAAGAAGTATTCGATGTTGTTAGAGTTATCATTGTTTGTTTTGTTGGCAATGAATCATGTTTTATTGAAAGTTTCCGCTATTTAAACCCCTTCAGGAGTGAAAGGTTCGTTCTTTTTCATTCAAACCCGGATTCATTGCAACGAATACAAACAATGACTCCAATACGAACCAAGGATCAGAATTCTAGTCCTAACCGCTTCAAACTATACCGTATTTCAAGTTCATCCTCCGGGGCTCAATCCGAGTATTTTTAGCAAGATTTCAAATGTTTTAAGGACTAAGATATGTTCCTTTAACTACAAAAACCAATATGTTCCTTCCACGTTAAATTTCGAACACCAAAATAAATAGCAAAAACAAATGCATATTATGTTATGTATGTTCACTTACTTTTTCTAATCAACAATTTTTCCCAGTGTATGAGGTAACGTCAGTATGAATAAAAAAAATGAAAACCGCGTGACGCGTCCCGAAACGGGTAAAACTGAAAGTATATTTTCCTCTAATCCGTCCGAATTATTAAAACTATTTATTGCACTACTCGAACCGTTATATTCCTCTTTACCGGAAACACCCACAAGAACATAACATTTGGTGTCAGAAGTGGGATTATTCGCAACAACCTCCAGCGGTTAAAGAGTGAGGTTAGGACCAGCAGGAAAACGCAATTCGGAAGAGCAAAATGGCTCAAGTGACCCCTGAACTCATGGAGGCGCTCTCGAAAATGATCGTTCAGGCTCTGAAGGCATCAATTGGAAGCATCGTACAGCAAGTGAATCCGGATCCAGACGCAGATCCCGCTGGTCCATCAACAAAGGTACCTCCGTGTCCCATGTCAGAATACCGGAAGATGCATCCGTCTCCGACTACTTCAAGAGGTTCGAGTGGGCATTGCAGCTGAGCCTCATTTCGGAAGCCCAGTACGCAAACTATGCCAGAGTGCACATGGAGGCTGAGCTCAACAACATACTGAAATTCCTGATGAGCCCTCGAGACCCTGCTGCTGTCACTTAGGCAGATTTGCGCAACCACACTCTCCGACCACTTCGATCACTCAAAAAAGAAATTCGTCGATAGCATCAAATTTCGACACATCGTGCAGAGTAAAGGCGAATCTGTCGCTCAATTCGTACTTCGTTTAAATCAAGGAGCCGCATACTGCGAATACGGAAGCTGCTTGAACAATTTCTTCACGGGCTAGTGGCATGAAATCTGTGCGAGGAAACCATCGCGAAGAATCCAGCAACGTTTAAGGCTGCATACGAAATGGCGTACACACTGGAAGCAACCCGTAACACGGCACGGGAAGTCAACAGCGGGACATCATCAATGGAATCGGAACCCACGAACAAGCTAAGATACGAAATTCCAAGAACCAGGAAGTACAGTCGGGCTGCACCAACACCACAGCAGCAGCCACATCGCCGAGGATCACCGGATGAAAATCAACCAACGGGCAGTCATCGGAACATCTGATCAAGCTTCTGCAACGGCTGCGGTGGACAACACATGCGGAACTAATGTCGGTTCCGTGAAGCAAAGTGCAATACGTGTAACAAAAAAGGCCATATTGCCAAGGTATGCCGAACGGGTCGTTCAACGTTCCAGAACTCCATGGATCAACTAGAATCGTCAGAGAACCCAGCCTCCAAAATCGACGTAGTACAGACACTGGGACAGATCCACGATGTTACAGCGACCGGGAAGAAAATGATTAACGTTGAAATCGATGGACATTGCCTGCAAATGGAGCTGGATACGGGAGCGCCATGCGGAAGCATTTCGGAGTCTAAGCTGAGGAGAATCAAGCCTAGATTTTCTCTGCTTCCGTCAAACAGGCAGTTCTCAAGTTATTCGGGCCATCGAATCAACTGCCTCGATCGCATTCCCGTGAAAGTCGCGGTTGGATCAGCATCACGTAAGTTGAACGTTTACGTCGTTTCGGGAGAATCCGATCCTCTCTTTGGGTGTGAATGGATCGCCCAGTTCGCTGATCAGATTAACATAAACGAAATGTTTGCTCCGGAGACATCTGTCAACGCAGTCACTTCCGCCGCACTTACTCCAAGGCAAGAAGCGCAGCTGTCCAAACTGCTGAGCAACTACGAGGAAATCTTTAGTGAAGTACCCGGTATGCTGAGTGGACCACCAGCAAAAGTGCTCATGAAACCAGGAGTATCTCCCATCTTTGCCAAGGCACGGGATGTACCACTTGCTCTACGAGATTGCCTCAACAAAAAAAAAAAAATTACCGCAGGATTCTACGAGATGGTGGACTACTCGGAATAGGCGTCACCGACTCACATCATAGTGAAGAAAAACGGAAGCATCCGAATCACTGGCAATTACAAGCCTACCATTCACCCAAGGATGATAGTGGACGAACATCCAATACCGAAGGTCGAAACACTTTTCAGCAAGATGAAAGGGGCTTTTTTGTTCTTCCATCTAGACTTAACCGATGCCTATGCGCATTTTCCGATCGACGATGAGTTCCGTCATGTGCTCACCCTCAATACGGTGACGCATGGTCTCATTCATCCCACGAGAGCTGTATCGCAGCGAATATACCCGCTATTTGGCAACGCCGAATTTAAACAGTCCTACATGGCCTGGATAACGTCGGCAATTTTTCCGACGACATCATCGTCTCTGCAGACAACTTCAGTGATCTCCTAGTAGCCCTCGCAGCGACCATGGACAGGCTAAAGCAAAACGGACTACGGCTCCATAAATCCAAATACATCCTCAAAACCTCATCTCTTGACTGCCTTGGGCACAGAATCGATCGGCATGGCCTTCAAAAATCGGACAAACACATCGAAGCAGTCCGCGATGCACAACGACAGCAAAACCCAGATCAATTACGGATCATTATTACGGAGATACCGATTACCAACACCGAACCCAACGCATCGTCCGAAAGCTCTTCTGATTCTTCCGATTCATCAGATGAACTCTTTCTTTCAACTAGGTAGTAGCAGTCCGGACAGGCGTCGAGAAGTCGCTCCACTTGTTTTGCGTCGAACAAACAGACAACGGCGTGCCCCGCGTAGGTATTCGCCGTGAACCTGAAACCTCAAACCCACCAAATTGCCCAGAGCTACGACCAATCGAGAGATATTGGGCTCTGATGAAGCGGAAGCTTTCTGGAAAGAAGCAATGAATCAAAGACATCAAACACTTCCAGCAAATTTGGACAAAGACGGCTTCTACGATTTCTGAAGAGTCTGTACAAACCCTAATGGACGGAGTTAAGCGCAAAGTTCGAAAATTTTATGCAAATACCGAATAACTATGTTTTGTCTTCACGAATTGTTAAAAAAGATCCCATGAATCTGAAATAAACGACGGAAATATAATGCAAAATTTATGTTTTATTCATGTTTTGAGGTGTCCGGATTATGGCGGATACAGACCTTAATCCTTCTCTCTGTAAAATTCTCGAACTTTCTGTGGTACGCCCTCCATCAGACTCCTCATTTACGCTCACCGTGACGATTCTTCATTTCCTCTTGAAATCATCGGTACGATTTGCTTTCTTCTTAGTTTCGAAAAGTTTCCGCTTAACTAGAGCCCAGTATTTCTTTCACGGGAGGCGTTCACTCCTCGTTGAAGATAAAACAGCAGTAGCTGAGGCGTGGTGTGTATGAGCGTATTACGCCAGCAACAGACCAGGTGGAGAGTGGCGAGGTTGGGTTTATTTTGTGTTTTAGTTGCCTGGATAACTCTAATTTTTGGTTGACATGTCTGTTTCATTTGTATGGGAGCCCTCCCTCTTCCAGGCGGGGAAGAAGTCTCCAACCGGGAAGAAGCCTTAACAATATTGAAATTTATGCTTCATTTGTTTCAAAGTCCCCCATTCCAGAGATGGGGGGGGAGGGGGGGGTTCTCTGATTATCATAAGAACCCGGCCCCTAAAACCTCTGCATACAAAATTTCTTGCCGATCGGTTTAGTCGTTTTCGAGTCATAAGGTTCAGACAAACAGACAGAAATTAATTCATATATAAAGGGTGTGCCGATCAAAATTTGGTCAAACAGTTATGTGTGTGAGCCGATCAAAGTTTTTATGAATAAGTCATACTCTTTTTCTTTTTTAAGTTCAATTAATACAGAATACAGGAGAAATGTTCAGCTAACCTTCCTTTTTACCGAATGCGAATTGCCGGGTCTTTCGTTTAAAACCGTCCATAAGATTTTGAATTGTTTTCTTGTGCACTTTATTTGCCGTAGAACGCCAGTTTGCCTTAAACTGTTTCTCGCTCACAACAGCTTTTTGAGTCTTCTTAAGGTTCCGCTTAACGATGGGCCAATATTGTTCGATTGGGTGGAGCTCTGGCGTGTTGGGAGGGTTCTTGTCTCTGGCCACCACTTGTACGTTGTTGGCAGCATACGACTCCATGGCCTTTTTTCCGTAATGGCAAGATGCCAAATCTGGTCTAAATAGAACGGAACAATTGTATCGCTTCTGGAAAGGCAGTAAATGTTTTTGTTGGCACTCGCTCAGATAAATTTCCTGGTTGACGCTTCCGGTAGCAATGTAAACGTTGCTCTTCAAGCCACATGTACAGATGGCCTGCCACCCCAAATATGTCTTCGTGATCGTTGACAGTTTAATGTGCTTTTAAATATCTGCCACCTTTCCCCGTCCGGTTGCGGTATAAAATTCCTGTCCAGGAAACTGTTTAATGTCTGCCTTGACGTAAGTTTCATCGTCCTGTACCACGCATTCAAACTTTGTCTGCATCGTCGTGTACAATTTTCGCGTGTTTTGTTTATTGTCGCAATTTGGAGTCACCATTTCCTTGTAAGTTGACACTCCGGCTCGTTTTTATCTCTATCCACGTTTAAAGGCGCCACTCCCAGCTTCTTTGCGACATCACGGACGGAGAGGTTGGGGTTCCGGTCAAAACAGCGGGCAACTCTTTTTGTTGTCGATGTGGCTTCTGGCTTTCGATTTCCCCCCGATCCAGCTTTCCTGGTTGCCTACAAACGTTCACCGAACACTTTTATTACGTTGGTAACAGTTGATTTAGCCACATTCAAGAATTTCGCCAACTTGGCGTGAGAGTAGTTTGAATTTTCGCCGTGCACGTGAAATTTTTTGATGCGTTGCTTCTCTTCCTTTGACGACATTTTACAGGGGTGTACAAAATGTTTTAAAGCAAGAAGAAAGGAAATGCGTCAAGTTTAAGTCGACCAAATTTTGATCGAAGCACCCTTAATATATAGATAGATGATACTTGAATATGCTCCAAAAAGTTGTATTCTTTATATTATATCCAGTTGTGCATCAGAGAATCGTTTGAAGGCTTGTAAGAGACATGCTGTGGTAAATCTCAGTTATAAAAATGATTATTCGAAGTATTTGAAGCATTTCTTGCACCAACTTTCACCAATTTATTTTTTGTTTGCATATTTCTGTACCGTAAAGCTTACAAAAAACTTTGTTTCATCTTGACTTTCAAAATGCGTGGTCTTACTCCGGAGCAGACAAAAACTATCGTGCAAAAATGGTACACTGTGAGAAAATTGGTCAAGGAAGAGGGTGTGAACGTTGGAGCGGTACGAACTGCAGTAAGAAAATATGGAGAACAATGTACTTTTGAAGATGCACCGAGGAGTGGTCGTTAATCCGGTCCTGTGTGTCCTGCTATTGACAAGAAGAACAGTGATGCCTATAAGCAGAAACCATCGGCTTCCATTCGAGATGCGACGAAAAAGATAGGGACCTCAATGTTTAACGTGATGCGTTCAAAAGAGCGATTTGGACTCAAGACATACCGAAAGCAGAGAAATCCACACGGAATTCAAATCAGGCCGCGTATGTGAAACCGGAACCCATTCCCGGACCACAAGACTTCACTGTAGACAAGGACATTGACATCCCCAACACGGAGAAGGCCATGTATACCGAAAACATTAGCAAAAAGGTTATGGTGTGGCAGGCAATATGCAAACGCGACAAAATATCTAGCCCATACGTAACATCGGAGTCAATGAACACCCAGAAGTACACCAAAAGGTGCCTCCAGAAGTGTTTATTGCCAACGATCAAGCAGTATGATGCTCCCGTCATATTTTGGCCAAATTTGGCATCATGTCATTACGCCAAGAACACACTAGGTTGGTACAAAAGCCAAAATGTCTGTTTCGTGGCGAAAGACATGAATCCATCGAATTGAACGGAGGCAATCGAGACTTTCTGACCAGCGGATGACATCGAAAAATTTAAAAAGGATTGGACAAAAGTCTTGACAATGAAGGGAAGAGCAATTGTGCAAAAGCTTATGGGTCATGTTCGAGGTGAGATGTTCCGGTTATAATTAAAGAATAAATAAGAGTAAAATGTTATGTAAAATACAAGTACCGATATAATTAGTAAAATAGAGGAATTGAAATCTTAAAAAACGACACATTTTTATATATTTTGAAAGTGTGCTTATAAATTCTGAAACAGTCTATAAAAATGTATTGAAAATAAGCTATTAACGTCCGTTTGGGTTGAAAGCGTGTGTTTGTGATAGTTTTGATGTGTTCATCATAGCATGCTGTGCGTTTGACTGTCATCAATCGTTTGTTTACTTGTTTGCACAGTTTAAATTCTTCGTTTTCAAAATATCAGGCATTGAAAAAAAAGTAAGAATTAAGGGTTTGAACACATGGCTACGTTAAAAGGGTGTAACTATGCAACAATTGGCGAAGCGCTTTGGATTTTTTTTATTTAGGGTAACGGGATGTAATGTTAGCCTAGCTCCTTGATTCGGCTTATGTACCGAATATGTCATTATTTCGGCGATAATCAACAAAATCATGTTGTTATCAAGATGACCGATCCATTTCAAAGCAATTGAGACATAATTAATGAATTTAAAATTGTTCACTTTCACGTAATTTTCGATTTCCTTAACTTTTCAGACACCATAATTTTACTGGTTAAGCTGAACAGATTATCTACACGCTCTTCGAATGATCTAAATTTGCCCAAATTGAGCCTATAAACCAAATAATGCAGCCAAGATGTACAGAAAATAGTCACACGTTATAAACTAACAGATCACATAAGTAACATAACAATTATTTAACATGAAAACCATAGACCCAATGTTAGGGACATATTTTTTTCTAGGTTCCCAATTATGCCCTGTCTTATGGAAAACGTAGTGAAAATGTTGTTATTGGTAACATTTACTATACAAATGTCTGAGTTTTGGTTGAATGTTTTTCATATGGCTCATCTAAACACAAACTAAAGTAACTAAATATGTGTATAGAGAATTATAATGTTTTGATTGCCGAATGATCGCTAATTCATATGTTAAAATCACTTGAGTGTTTCTTAGCCGTTTAAGTATAGTTTGATTGTTAATAAAATTGTTTGTTGGGAGAGTGAATACAGCTGAGAACGCCTTGAATCATAAAATCGACAAAAAGCGTACATAGCCAACATTCAATAACAAATCTACGAATGGGACGAACTTGCATCCATGAATAGACCCAATTTGATGCCTACAGACCGACATTACATCCATATCCTTCGAAAGTTTCTGACTTTATAAAATGAGTTGTGTAGCTTTTCGTGATACATACTACCAGATGGCTTATTAAACATATCTTAAGTAGTGTGTAGATAGTTAAATTTTGCTTCCAGCTGAAACACTTCATGAGTTATGATAAAAAATGTAATCGATTGTTTCATACTAGGCTGAGTCAAGGGACACATACCCTATTTATTTATTTTCCGTCTGCCTGTTTCCTCACATGGTGATAATCACCGACGCCAGGGAGACGACTCCACCACCTGGACCCTACCTTTCGACTCATGCATATGAGCCGGGGCCAACGGTTTTACTTCCCTTCCGAAGGAAGACGTGACCAGATTTTTTTGCCTCAGAAAAACCACCGACGTCGACTGGGATTGAAGATACTCACTGGGGTGCCAAGTAGCAGTCACGCTTACCACTACACCACCGACGCCGGCATACTTTGGAATTCATCACGCGAGTGTAAAATCCATCATAAATATGTTTGGGGAGCACTGTTCTTTGGATGAACTGCCAGGAAGAGGTAGCAAACACGGATCTTCCAACCCTTAACTGGATTCTGAAAGTGTTAGCTCTATTTCGGAAGAACAAATCAATGACGATACGTGATTAGGTCATAGGCCAATTCAAGTGAAGAAGTTTGGTCGAAAAGTGCAGGAATGGTAAGCAATATGTACCTGCGGTATAAGGTCCACCATTTTTTGCACTACCGGAACAATCAATGCGGAAGAGGTTTCTGCTTTTATATCAGAAACATAGTACCCTTTTACTGTTTTGGTCGGATTTGGAACAACTCTCAATTGACTCATAGAAAAGAGAACACTGAAATTTTATTTTCGTAAATTAGCTATCAGTCGTTTCGTAAAGATGGATTTTGTAAATAGAATAAATGTCTCGTATATGGTTAGAAAAATTTTGCTTTTTATTTGGTGAAATGCTATCATTACCCCTTTATAAAAATGCACGACATGAATTTCGTGAAGACTAGCTAATCGCTGCATCTCTTTTATCGTATTCATGCATGATGATGTGGCTGTAGCGATGGGCAGGAATAATTTATTTATCGCAAAATAAAAATTAAAGTGCTGCCGAGAGTTATAACTTTATGCTCTACCGAGGCCTAGTGAGATCAACCACGGATTTACTAAAAATTCCTCCCAAAAATACAGGATCGAATCCCATGTCAGAAACAACAAAAACAAAAACGCTGGACAACTCCACGCGGAAGCGCCTTTTTTGACGTAGGACTGCGTCTTTGTTTCCTACACTGAGTTACAATTAAAAAAAAAAATGCATTGCGACCGTCATGAAAATTGGTCAGGTTTTGAGCGTTAAAATCTCAGTCATTTCTCAAAAGATGTTCAAAATTTTTGCACCAATGGATAGTTCTACGCATCAATTTCAATGGACAACATTGTTGATTTCCGGCCAAATTCTATTGAAAAAATCATAAAAGTTAAGCCTTGTATTAAACAATATTTAAATCCATCATTTCTGAGGGGACATAGGGTAGGGAACGGCTTAAGCACCCCGAGACCCTATTCCAAGCACGGGGTAAACTTTAACCTACAACGTTCATTTTTTGCAGTATGGTGCTCCATATAGTGAAGCACCATACTGCAAAAAATGAGCGTTGTAGGTTAACGTTTACCTCGTGCTTGGAATAGGGTCTTGGGGTGCTTAAGCCGTTCCCTATCCTATATGACACTAAAAAGAACATGGCTGTATAAAATCACAGACTGAATAAAACTGTACACTGTCTTCGGCAAATTTGTTCTACATGAATTTTTCTATCTAAAAAATATCAAAAACATATGAGTTTAGTGCCTAATTGACCTAGAACATCCTCAATATGGAGAAGTTCAGGAGGATAATATAAATTACTTATTAATAGTGTAAAGCGTTGTTTTAGAATATAGTACATATGCGTACGTATTAATAATTTCTTGTTAATAAACGTCAATTTTTTTTTTCTGGGATGTACTAGGTTATTCAAAATGTATTTGAGTTCAGAACTTCAGATTTAAAGTTTTAACATTAGGTTTATAACCTATGAAAGGTGATAATATGTACTCCATCATATTGAATGAACCTTTTGGAAGGTCAACAGTGATGTTCTAGCTCATACAAACTGTCTTTGAGTTCAATACTTAAGATCTACAGTAGTAACTATAGCTTTTTGGGATATATAAAGTTACGTCACGTATCCAACCATATTCAACCGTAATATTTTCGAAAGTGGAATAAAATATTATGGGATAAACTGGTATAATCTAGGGAATCCAAACTGTCCTTGAGTCCAGAACATAAGATCTACAGTTTTAACAGTAGGTTTTTGAGGAAGGCAAAGGGAAAACATGTATCTAAGATTATCCATTAAATAGTGTGGAAAATTTACAGACATAATGCGACAATCTTGGGATATTAGAGGCCATCCAAACTGTCCTTACTTGTAACAGTTGTAACAGTTGTTTTGGGCTTGGGTAATCCAAACTGTTTTGGAGTTTAGAACTTTACAATAGTGACAGTAGTTTTTTGGGCTGTACAAATTTATGTCACGTATTCAAGCATATTCAGTGAACATTTTTGAACACAAAAATGCACAAGAAGATAACCTTGGGATGGTTTGGTCATCCAAACTGTCCTGACGTTCAGAACATAGGATTTACAGTTGTAACAGTATTTTTTAGGCAATACAAAGTTACAAAAAATATGCAAACATATTCAATTAATATTATTTAAGGGAAACAAACATTATAAAGCCATATGACATGTTCTAGGTCATCCAATTATCCTTAAGATCAGAACAAAGGACCTATAGTTGTAACCAAAGCTTTCTAGGCCATGCTAAGCTACACTGTGTATTGAAACATATTCATTGAATATCTTGGAAAAATAACGGACATAATGAGAAAATCTTTGAATGTTTTAGGTTATCCAACCATGCAAAGTGAAGTTGCAAGAGATAGCTGACACTCTGAAGGTATCAAAAGGTAGTGTTTACACCATTATACACGAACATTTGGGTATGAAAAAGCTGTTTTCCATATAGGTACAGCGTTTGCTCACACCGGAGCAAAAACAACAACGAGTCGATGATCCAAAGAGCTGTTTGGAGATGTTCACGCGAAATAAGGAGTCGATACATCACAATGGATGCATTATGGATTCATCACTTCACTCCAGAATCAAATCGGCAGTCTGCTGAGTGGCGTGCAGACGGAGAAAGCCGTCCAAAACGTCCAAAGACTTAAACATTGGCTGGGAAGGTAATGGCCTCTGTATTTTGGGATGCGCATAGAATTTTATTCGTTGAGTACTTGGAACATGAAAAAACAATCAACCGCGACTATTACATCGGTTTTTTGGATCGTTTGATGGCCGAAATTGCCCAGAAAAGGCCTCATTTGAAGAAAAAAAAGGTGCTCTTTCACCAAGATAATGCATCGTGTCACAAGCCAATAGAAACAGCCGCAAAAATGATCGAATTGCTACTGCATCCACCGTATTCTCCAGATCTGGCCCCCAGCGACTACTGGCTCTTCGCAGAACTCAAAAAGATGCTCCGTGGGAAGAGATTTGGCTCAGATGAGGAAAAGATAGCTGAAACTGAAGCATATTTTGAAGGTCTCGATAAATCGTTCCACACCGGTGGTATCGAAAAACTAGAGAAACGTTGGTATGATTATATCCCTCATAAAAAAAGACTTAATTGATGAAAAAAAAAAAATGAATTTTGACAACAAAAAAAAAGTTGTTTTCGTTCTTAGGCCCGGGACTTATTGATCGAAGTATTATAGATACGCACAGAAAAAACTAATTAATTTTAACAAGCGCGTAAAATTTCGTCTCGTTTAATTTCAACCCAAAGGAGGTGTAAACAACGAAGTTGTATGCAATTTTCCCTGCACCTTACAACAATGTTGGTAATCTGTCATACAACAGGCTAGATGCAGGCGTTATCTGACCTCAATTTACATGAAATATCCCATTAATTGCTGCCAAATCTAGCATTCCCTTTATGTGCATTAGAAAACGCATAAAATTCAATGTTTCTTTTTATCTGTGCGAATGATTGTAGTATTTTTATGAACATAAATATATATACACCATTACGTAAATAATTCATGGGAATATGAGGGACCATCAGAGCATCCGATTTAAACACTCTGAATGGGGAGAGTGGGAATAACAACTTCCCATTGCGGGCTCTTTCCCCGCCCATTGGGGCATTCTCATGTTAGATAGCTTGCCTCATGTTAGATAGATTTCCTAAAACTAAAAGTGTACAAAGATGACTGCTCTTGTAGTACTGGTCGTGCTCTTGATAGATGATAGATCGATCTACGACCTTTTTTCAGTAGGGCGAATCTAACATTGAGAGATTATCTCCTGTCTCGCTGATAAAACCCGTAAATTGGAATATGAATGAAGGAGAAGGTTCACAGAGAGTCTCTCAATGTTAGATTCGCTTTAATGAAATTAGTCCCTAAAGATGACAGATGAGAGAGAGATGGAAAACCTTTAGACGTAGTTGAGAAGAATACACATGTACAAAACAAACAATGTTGAGAGATTAGGCACAAACAATTTATTTTAAAGTTGATTTGGAAGTAAGTAGCTCGAGCCGAAGCAAATGAGTGTTGGAGTGGTGAAAGCGGCCAAGAATTTGCTTGATTGGCACAGAGTAGGATGGACAGATGGACGCATACTGACACCAAACAAATAGTTGCCCGAGTAGTCGATAGGCAGAGCCTAGAGCCCTATGCCGGGATGACGTTTGTATCACTTCAGGAATTGAAGGTGATTTGATTAGCTTGAGTCTATCTAGAAGTGAGGGAAAGGTCAACAAGAACGAAGGCGAACTAAAATAGGTGCATAAAACGAACGCCTGAACAATATTACAGTTCGATCTCCCTAAGTTTGGGGTGATCCGTGAGAAAATAGTTCGATACATACAACCCTCATCAACTTTACTTTCATCCAAATTCTCTAACACAAGGTTAGCAATCAAATAACCACGACAAAATGTCCTATATTTTAAATACATAACATGTAAAGAGGAAAGGGAGGGACCATCAGGGCACCCAAGTGAAACAATATGGATAAGGAACATGAGACTGTCTCCTTCCTATTGTTAACATTTGGTGGAACGAGGGCGGACTCTTCGACCCCATCTATTGGGTTTATTCTGTCAATCGAGGCTCGATTCTAGTGCTGTGAGTGTGGACTTGCTTTTGGAAGGGATGTCCTTCCCTATATTTGCGGGTTTCGCGTAAGTGTCTCTGCTTACGGGCCCGCCTAAACGTTTTTGGCCGTTCAAACAGGAGCTTGATGATCACAAACAACGATAGAATTCTGACCAAATTGTGTTTCAGATTATTCCACTGCTATGGAAAGTAACCTTGCTACAATAGATGGAAGTTTTGCATCATCATCAAGAAAATAGTCTGATAGTATATTTGATCTGAGCAATGACAAACGAATTTGGTAAAAATTCAAGGTCAGGTGATTTTCAACGCGGAGTCTAATTCTAGATTCAAAGACCCACATTAGAGCCATTTCGCTTATCTAGTCATTATGCAACTCATTTAGAAAACAATTGTCCATATATATCTTTCCCCTAGCTGGTAAAACCGAGAATCGTCCGAAAAATATTTATTCAGTGCGGTATTACGTCCCCCCTTCTCTCGCAGAGGAGTTTTCAACAAGGAAACTAATTCCAGATGCCGCCGTTGCGAATGCGACCGACAAAAAGGTTGAAGCTTTTTTTCTTTTTTTGTTAAGAGCTTACAAACATTTATAATTAAAACCTACGACACAGTCCATCCGTTGAATTGCTTCGTCCTCCCTGGGTGGCAGTTGAAAAATCGCTGCTTACATGCGTAGAACAAGATTCACCGTCTTGTCATGTTTCATGATGGTGATTTCTCCTGGCAGGAAGTACGAGAGAGCTTTCCAGCAGGAGAGATGGTAGATTAATTCAGATGAAAGGAGCCAAAAAAAAAAAAATAACAGCATTACGAATCCCATTCAGACATAGAACACAAAACATACGTCGGAGCATTTCAGTCACCCGTTTGGAAAGGGAGAGCTGCCAACCCTCAGGACAGCTGTAATTCTACTTAATGGGTGAAAAGGGTAGATGAGGGTGTAAATCCACTGCACACAGGTGAAAGGTCGTCTTTAGGTCCCATGCTCGACTATCTGGTCTGGGTCTATCTGTAGGGCCAAGATCGGTAAATATTTCCTTTTCTAGCCACGTTGGCCGGATCAAGTAGCATGAATGAGGGAAAGGAGTTTAATTATGGCTCCCAACCTACACATTAATTCCGATGTGGTATATGTGAGCACACACACTCACCGGAATGACTAATGGAGCTTGTGATAAGATGTTGGTAATTATTTGATGTAAACGAAACTGAAATAAGGATCAGATGGCTGGCATGTGAAGTTCATCGAGTTAACAGTCAAGACTATTGGTTATGCATAAATTGAGAACTGTCAGTGGAAGCGGCGGCGAAGGTATCAAAAGAAAGAGCAAAAGAGCAGTTCAATAGATAATTATAAATGAAGTAAATGAAGTTCTTGGATCTTAATCTGGAACCTATCAAAATTTACTACTTAAATTCGAGTTTGACGTATGCTTCGTCATCGGTCAAAGTGCAGCAAAGTTGCAAAGTTTCGTCAAAACACGGTCGTACAAGTGCCTTGCACGCTTTTTGGCCACGGAATTCTGCCTCATGTGCCGGTTCGGATGTTTACTGGCTTTGTACGACGTGTATCCTTACCTGGCAATGATGTTCCTCCACGTTTGAAAGTTGGCGTTGTACCTTCTGGCCCCATCTCGGATCGAAAGACCGGAGTTGGCTTTAACGCACCTCAATACCTTGTAGCGCAGCTGGCGATCTTTGGTTACAGTTTTTTTTTGTAGGTTCACTGATTCCTTTCCACACTCAGGGTTTTCTTGTACACAGAAAAAAAATCTGAATTTTAATTGTGATGTAAAAATCATAGCATGTAACATTGTCTCTCCTTCCACACAAAGTAGCCACGTGCATGAAACAGTTGCAACGAAGACGAACATTTGTATACAATATTTTCGGAAATAAATAGAATGTCCCAAAACTTTACACGATTTATTATGTTAGCTTGTACGTTTTGTGACGCTCCATTTATGTGCATGATAAAGAACAGAAATTCGCGCTACCTTTTGAGCTGTGTAGGTTTTGAACACCCGACAAACGGTTGTTTTCGGTATCTCCAGCACTTTAGCCGGATTGAAAACGGACCACGGATTCCGGATTTTCCGGCTGTTTGTGTACACAGATAAAAATAAACATTGAATTTTCTGCGTTTCTAATGCACATAAAGGGAATGCTAGATTTGCCAGAGAATAATGGGATATTTCATGTAAATTTAAGCCAGATAACGCCTGAATCCAACCTGTTGTATGAAAGATTGCCAATATTGTTGTATGGCACATGAAAAGTTGCAAATAATTTCGTTGTTTACGCCTCCTTTAGCTTGGATCTAAACAAGGGTATATTTAACACGCTTGTTAAAATTAATATTTTTTTTCTGTGTACTGTACTTTATCTTCTTTCGAGTTCCATTTGACGTTATTTCTGAACGCAATCGACTACTTTGATCATATTTACACCTGTTGTTCTCTAAAGAAATGTAAACAAACCACTGTCAAAATTTTTTAAATCCCAAAACAAGAGGAGTGCTTGCGGTGCGCAAGGGGCGTCCAAATTTACCTTAAGTCAGCCTCGAAATGGTAAAAGCCGAGCTGCAAGTTATTGTTTTGGTTACTCTTGGTGTATTTTGAATTCTTAAGATCCCGATATGTTTGCCCTTCACCGAAATGTAGTTGACGGTACAGTTCTTGGACGAACTCCATCATTTGTTCCGAGTCGTGAGCTGTCCATCGCCGGGTGGAGTTACCTGGATGTAATGCACAGCCATTGGTCACACGGCCATGGGTCGAACGAAAAGCTTGTAAAACTTTGCAGCGCATTATTCTGGCTTGCCACCATTAGTGCACGGTGGCACAATTTGACTCAATTTTGAAACGTTTTTGACTCACTTGAACATGAGCATGAGCATATTGATCGCTAAAACACTTTTGAAACGTTTTTGACTCACTTTCCGTCAAAAGTGGAGTCACTCATATGTGACTGGGATTGACAAGTCGACATATCTAAAACACCGATCTGATTTAAATCGGTGTCGCTTCAGATATATCGGCTCGTCAATCCAGTCTGCATCAACTCATATATGAGTGACTCCACTTTTGACGAAAGTGCGTCAAAAACGATTGACAGTTGAGTTAAATTGTCCTGCCGTGTATATGAGCAAACACAGGCGATAATTTTTGAGACGGAAGCGCAATTCGGGAGAAAACGGACGAGAGAGGGAAAAAAGGAGCAAAACTTCTTCAATGAGAGAGCGAAAAACACGACCGTACGTGCCGCTTGACCGAACTGAAATATAATGAACAAACACAGTCCGCGCTCTCGTATTTGTGAGTACCTATTGCAAAAATGGGGCAAGCTTTGGATCGACTTTGATTATTTATTCCTGACTTACTCAACTCTCGCATGGGTCGTTTACCCTAGTTTTCTTTTTGTGTTGAAGCATTTCATATACAAACATTTCATTCGATAACTACTCCGTATCATGTCAGGTTGAACGAAATTTCCTCTTGCCTAACCTTAGCTCAAGCATCCCCCTTTCTTGACCCAGAAGGGGGTTCAAGCTTCTATCAGAACATGCTTCGTTCCCGAGAAATACACATTTGAGTTCTAGTTGCCAGGATGATTCTCAGGTTTGGTTGAAATTTGTGTATCATTTGTATGAAAGCCTTCCTTTTAAGAGAGGGGAAGGGTCTTGAACCACCATAGACACATTTCTAGCCTCAAAAATCCGCATTTGCCAAATTTGGTTCCATTTGCTTGATTAGTTCTCGAGTTGTGCGAGAAATTTGTGTTTTATTTGTATGGGAGCCCCCTTTTCAGAGAGAAGAGGGTCTCGAATGCCGAATTTGTTTCCATTTGCTGGATTATTCCTCGAGCTATGCAGAAATTTGTGTTTCATTTGTCTATGAGCCCTACTCCCTCTAGAGAGGTGAGGGTTTGAACCCTATAGAATCATTTATTGTCTCCAAAAACCTTTGTATGCCAAATTTGGTTCTATTTGCTTGATTAGTTCTCGAGTTCTTCAGAAATTTATATTTTAATGGGTATGATATATGAGGAGGGGTCTCAAACCCCATGAGGATCATTTCTTGCCTTCGAAAAACCCCACATGCCAAATTTGGTTCCGTTTGCTTGATTAGTTCTCGAGTTATTGCAGAAATTTACGTTTTATTGGTATGAGAACCTCCCTTCCATAGGAGAAGGTCTCAAACCACAGAAGAAACATTTTTTTGTATTCAAAAACCTCAACATGTCAAATTTGGATCCATTGTTTAATATCAGTTCTTAAGTTTTGCAGAAATATATGTTTTATTTGTACGGGAGCCCCACTTTCCAGCAGGACGAGTGGGCTTTTACTATCTTTAAAGAACATTCTCCGGCCCCAAAAACTACCTCCATATAATTTTAAACACCGATCAGTTCCAGTAGTTTTGTAGTCTATAAGGGTCAGACAGACAGACAGGCAGATTGAAATTCATTTTTGTATATACAAGGGTCTTTTTTATACACGGGGATACGTTCCACTTTTACTATGAAACCATGTAAAAAATACTTAATAGAGTTGATAAATTCACATGCATCAACATTTCAATTTCTAGCTTCAAATCTAGCTCGAATTTGTTTGCGTGCGTTACCTTTCTAAGCAATGGTTAAAATACAGTTTTTGAAAATTTTGAGTATTTACACAAAAGATGTGATGATTCAAAATGTGATTCGAACAAGAATAAGTTGTTCCGTTCTGGAGTTATCGTCGAAAACAAACCGTGTGAAAAAGACCTCAGTGTCTATAGATGAGGCTGCATTTTATTTGAATTTTTGTATTACTCCTGTTTTGATATTTATAATTCAAAATTGTCTCTGTGCAGTGCATTCTACAATTATTTGAGGAGCATATCAGCAAGAATCATATCTTATTAAGAAGATGGCGATCTCTTTTCCAACACTTTCAGAATTTTTCTTTTTACACCCTTTTACTAAGTTATTGTTTTAGACTTATACTATCCATTTCGCTTAAGTTTTTGATCTGCTTTGTTCCCTTCACTTTATTGTCAAATTAATGATCACCTTCCAAATAAACTGTTGCTTGGTAAATATAAATCAGATTTTAACAATTTTCTTAATAATTTAAAATATTTTATTGAAAGAACCACTCCAATGAAATATCACACACCAGTCATAAAATCAGGATATAAAACAGCATAATGAATTTTCACTAACAAGTTAGAAATTTTTCAAAGTTCCAAAAAAGGCAAGACTATGATCGAGTAGAACCACCTTTAAACCATGTCCAGTTGAGCCAGAATATTACAAATAGGTATATTTGGTGCTAATAAAACGTTTGCGCAATGTCGGTTTTTAAAATTTGATGAAAAAAGTCCCAAAGTAATTGTAAGAGCAAAATTGATTTTTCTGAAATTTGGGTTTTTTTCAGAATAAGAAATCGGAATAAGAAAATCGATTTTCGATTTTTCCATGTGTAAAAATGTCAAGACTTCTATCGATATTACAACAACTGTTGAGATTTCGGCTCAGATAGTGTTGAGTGTTGAGTAGCGAATGACAGCAGGGAGAAAGCTACAAAACATCAGGCGCCATGGTTACTGGTATCAGTGAACAAAACTATAATTTTACACGTTCTTGAAAACTCTCATTTTAAGGAGTTGAGAAAGTACAGGGTGCGGCAGAAAATAATGCGAAAATTTGTTCTATTTCTTTCAGATCCCATTTTCAGCTAATTCAAGCAATAATATCAACATTTTCGAGTGCGGTTATCTTTACAAAGTCTTTGTAAACAAATATATTCAATGTGTCCTCCATTTTTATTAATAACGTTCTCGAGCCGCCACTGGAAGCCAGAGCATGCCTATCGGACGTAGTCCTCCGACATTGACTGCCATGTGCATGTTATGGTTGACTTCAGGGTTTTCACACTAGGATTTGATGCTTTGCAGGCTCGTGCTTCAACATATGCCCAAATCGAATAATCCAACGGATTAAGATCTGGACTGCTAGCGGCCAGCGGTAGAGCAGCGAGAAGACATGGTTATGACTACACAGGTAGCATCGATTAAGCCACCTAAAGCTCTAATCATCGAAGACAACATGGTTGCCAAATGGAAAAAGTGGCGGCGCCAATACAATTTGTATTCAGTGGCAACAGAACTGTCGAACAAATCGCATCAGATCCAAGCCGCAACATTTTTAAGTTGGATAGGCACAGAGAACATTTTTTCCAACATTTAATGTGTAAACTTTTAAAAGCAAACCGTTGGAAAAACAACGCCACCTAGTCTAGGTTTCACCAAACTAAAATTGACAGGCTATCAAATCTCAAGGTGGGTAAGTGGCGCCATCAACATGCGATTCACCAAAACTAACGGAAACGAGCTGTAATTTTAAAATGGCAGTTACAGAGATTTACAAACTTGGATGTCCGTTATCTGTGGTTTAAGCTCGATAGTGGTGCGGCGTGCAACGTACTTGCTCTCAACATTTTTTGATTGATGGGTGCAGAACTGAAGCCGTCGAAAACGTAGCGACTGCTATCGTACAGCAACCACAAACTTATCGTTAGTGGTGAAGTGAAATTGCCGGTGGTTGTGAAAGGCCGAGAAGAGAGTTCCTTTTTCAAAGTAGTTGATGAGTGTCAGGAGGATCCTCCGAGAAGAATTCCGCATACCTTGCGAGACTCTGTTAAGGCGGAACTGGACTCAAAACAGCAAATGGGAGTTATCGAGCCAATCACAGAGCCAACGATGGTGCTCAACACTATATACTACAGTGCGACAAGAGGATAAGCTTCGGACTTGTATTGATCCTTCCCAAGTTAACAAGAACCTCCTGCGGCGCGTGCATCCCCTCTCGGCTATTGAGGAAATCTCAGCACGAATCTGCCATTCCAAACTTTTCACAATACTGGACATGAAGAGGGGGGTTTGGTTAATTCCATTATCGTCTAGAACTATGGAATATTTAGCATTCTGAACTCCCTGGGGAAGTGATTGCCGCTTGGGCTAGTTTCTGCCCTTGAAGTGTTTCAGAAACTAATGAATACCTTACTGGAGGGAATAGAAGGGGCAGAGACCTCGATGGACGATATTCTAATATTTGCTCCAAACGATTCTAATATTTGTACCAAAACTAACGTTATACTATCAAGGATCCATGCTGCAGGTTTAAAGCTTAATAGGGAAAAATGTCTGTTCAACAAACCACTCTTAAAATTTTTGGGACAGTAACCCATGGGGGACTTATAGCAGATCCTGAAAAATTGGATGCAGTTCTTCGACTGAAACGACCAACATCTAAGCTCCAGCTACAGCGGGTACTGGGAACAGTCACGTATCTTAAATTGAGAAGGAGGTTCCAGCCATACGATATGCATGCAACAAATTCCACGAATACATTTTCAGCAAGGAGCTTAAAATCGAAACCGATCACACGCCCTTGATTTTTAAAAAGTCTTTGTACAGAGCCCTGCTCGTTTGAAACGAATTCTACTCGATGTGACACAATGTAGTCATATAAAAACGTACAAAAAAGGGACTGACATACCTCTTCCAGACATCATCAGCAGAGATGTAGACAATGTTGTTGAAAAAGACAAATCGGACGAGCTAATAGTTCATATGATTCTTGATGTTCTTGAGAAAGCGTTGATTGAAGAGAGCAGCAAAGATCGAGAGCCAAGTTTGTTGATGAAGGTGATCATGGAGGGTTGGCCAGAAGACCGAAAAGTTCTGCCGTGCTCGTTTCGTAAATATTGGTCGTTTAGAGATGAACTGTCCGGTGTATGAAGGGCAAATTTTTCGTTCAAACTAAATATTAGTATCAAAAAGTCTTACGCTCGGAAAATGCTGAAGGTTATTCATACGGAACACACTAGAGTTCAAGGCTGTACTCGCCATGCAGATTCTATTCTGGATGGAAATGACGGCAGACATAGCAAGAATGATGGAGACCTGTGCAATATGCGAAAAATTTCAGCGTTCCAACTAAAAGAATGAACTGATGCCCAATGCAATATCAACACTACGATTAGATTTGTTCCACTTTCAAAGCGACGACTATCTTCTTATAGCAGATAGCTACTCTGGCTACTTTGACTACATTTTAGTTTTAACTCGCAGAAACTACCAGCAAAGAAGTAATCGAGCAATTGAAACGATGGTTCGCGACTCATGGAATATTAAGGGTATTCTACAGTGATAACGAACCTCAATACGCATCTTACGAATTTGGAAAATTCACAAAAAAGTGGGGCTTTGAGCACGTAACATCTAGCCCCCACTTCCTCAGGAGCAATAGGCTTTCCAAGAAATTTGTACAAACAGCAAGAAAAATTGTGAAATCGATGTGCAGAGGATGGTTCAGACGTCCAGTTGGCACTCCTCTTGCCAAGAAATACTCCGAGAAATCCAGAGCTACAGTCAGTAAATAATCGGTTGTTTGGCAAGATTCTTCGAAAGACTATTCCAACGGTGGAATCTGCATTTAAACCTAATATTATCAATAACGTTACAGAATTTCTGAAGCAAAGAAGGCTGGAGCAGAGGAGGTACACGAACGCAGGAAGTGGCAAACCGCCTGACTTTGACAAAGCTCAAGTCGTTGCAGTTCAGGATCCGAAATCAAAACTAATGGAAAAGGTGAGAAATAGACCGTAAGCTAGTTCAGCCTAGATCGTACGCGGTGAAACTGGCAAATGGTAGAATTATTCGAAGAAATGTTCGGGGACATAAACGATATGACGCTGGAGTTTAAAGAGAGGGGTACCATTATCTGGAACGACCAGAAGTCTACTACGTTGTTAGATGTTGAAGCAGAACCGAGAAGCTATCGTTAACAGCCAATCGTGTAGGGGAATCAACAATGTGTTCAGAAAACATTTAAAACGTCCCGTTCACAATGGTGCGATGCTGACGTTCTTGAACCAGTGCCTTCAAAAATTCAGGTCAAAGTTTGTTCTTTTGAACGAAACATGAATTTCAGTACTATTGATCTCTCGAGCTTAAAACGGGAGAGGTGGTATGTTGCATAGTCCTCATTGTTAGTGTAGTTTTACCTTACCTTCCAATACGA
>JASCZW010003103.1:0-36951 GCA_034211315.2 Aedes japonicus
AGTAAGTATTTATGAAGTGTAAATTCTGATCATTAGTATGGCTATGGATGCTGTCATCGCAGGTAGTTTGACGTACTGGGTAATGTATACGGACTCTACCTTCGCTTGCGAAATCTTGGCTACTAGCGAGAAAATGGGACGACCGCGAGGAAATATTAGAGAAAATTATAGCGGCTGCTGCAAGGTGGGAGGATTTCATTCCAACGGATACCAAGTTGCTTTTGAACTATCAGAAATGATTGTCCGGACCAATTGTTTTCGGTGTTACTATTGAACAAGTGTTTAACAGAAAACCGAATACCTTATAAGGATGCATATTAGATTCTAATCAGCAAAACGCATCAAAAATAGATCATATATATTTATATTATAAGGAGCATGCTAGGAACAACGGACAGGAATTCTTCCAAGTCCAACAAGAGCACAGGTCAGAACCATGGTTTGTTGGTATTCAAGTAAACTAGTCAAACAAGTTCGTCTACTCAACCGTTGACAAAATTAAGCTAACAGACAGCAGACTGATTCCACGCCAAATCGGTCGGTCACCAAACTCAACTATCTTCGATTTTGATGAAACTTGGTACACGTCTTCGGTATGTTGAAAAAAAAAATCCACTGGTGTTAAGATTATTTGGATTCAAGAGTAACTTTTGAGATGGGTGTATGTTTTTTTCCAACATTTTACTTGAAAAATCGTAGTTCAAAAACCATTACATTTAGAGAAAAACTTTATATGGGGAGTTGTAGAGAACTAAAAGGCTTTGTAAAAAAATGTACACTGAAAAAAAAATTTTTTTCATAAAGAAAAATCGAAAATAAATACTAAAAATCAAATATAAAAAAAAACATATTTTTATTATTTTTCAAATTTGTTTTGTGGAAATTTGAGAAAAAAAGACACGTTTTGAAAAAAACTCTAGGATGGACGCTCTTATAATAAAAAAGTTTTCCGAAGAGCGAACTTTGGTGCATATTTCAAATTTTGGTTATTCATTATTATAAATGAAAATTAATTATACAATATGATTTTGGAGATCATTAAAAACAATAATGATTATAATGATAAATCACCTGAACGCAACCGTTTTCGAGATTTTTCGGATTTTATTTCAATAGAATGAAAAAACCTCAAGAAAATTCGCTCTTTTCTTAAGTTAATCAGAGATTTCCACCAGAAATGATAAATTTTCCAAGATCTTCATATTATAACGTTCACATTACTCTAATGTCCTCTTTTCTTTTGATATCAGGATGATAAGAAGACTCATTTGAAAAGAACAAGATAAATAGCACTATTGTTTTAATATTGCAATCAATATATTTATAATTGTTTTATGGCTGTATCGGTCGGGCCGCTCAGAGAATGAAGGGAGCGAATTTGCTAAAGCGATGAAAGTAACAGCGAGATAGATGTCGCAGGGGCGACAAGTGTGAAATGGACAGATGATGAAATTATGCGGAGGGTCATATAGAAGAAGCATATTAATCGAACTGCTGACTATTTTGCCAAGCTCCAACGATGTTAGAGGTCGGGTGTAGTGTGTTGAAAACTACACTCCGAACAGTTCGGTGATGTAGCGATGAAAGTAACACATATTGTTTAAGGTAGGTAGACAAATAGCAGCTATAACGTATGTCAGGTATATCTTCTCATAAAAAAAACAGCTAATGTACGCTGCCTGTAAACTACCAGAGATGTTTTATACCTGCATTTCCAAAGGTACCACAGCCAATATATATGCTCATACATAGTCGCATTCATCAGTAAAATCTATCTGAGTGAACTGAAAATGGAGTTTAACATGAAGAAGTGTTGTATGCCGTTTCCCACTAAACGGTGCTCAAAAAACCTTCGTAAATTAACCGAACAAAATGTCAAAAACTCAACTGCAAGTTTACTGGGCACATAACATTTGTGTTTGCACATTCATGAGAACATTAACTTGATGCTTCATGGTCTTAGAAATATTCATTCGAGAATGATTATAAATTGTGTTTTGAGAAATATTATGTAGCTCATCAACTAGAACTAAAAAATGTTACCTCCGTGAATGCGAACGATGTCCAGGCTTTTCAGATTTTGAGAGTAGTTTAACAGACAAATTAGAAAAACGTGGTTTAGTTGAAATATCTTTTGAGCAATGGATTTCAACTGATAGATGTAGTTTAGAGACACTTGTTAAAGCCAATTGATGAATTTATTGCTTATTTTTGTGAAAAGTTGGAACAATTAGTATCCACGATTTTGTCAAATCTCAGCAGTCTAGTTTCTTGAGAGATTATAAAAGTTGTCTTAAAGACGGCGAAGTAATAATAATTTGTGATTTTTCTGAAAATTATTCATTTGTTTTTCAAGATGCTGTTCAAAGTAGTTATTGGAGTAATGAGCAAGCCACTATTCACCCTTTTGTCATTTATTACACGGAATCTGGAATACTTAAAAATATCAGTTTCATTGTTATCTCAGAAGTGTTGAAACATGATACGATTGCGGTGCAGGTGTTTATTTCAAAACTAATAAGCTTTTTGCAAACAAAAATTAAAGTAAAGAAAGCTACGTTTATGTCTGACGGGGCAGCATCCCAATATAAAAATAGGAAGAACTTTGCAAGCCTTTGTAAGTTTAAAAGAAATACAATATTGATGCTGAATGGCATTTTTTCGCAACATCCACGGTAAGGGACCTTGCGATGCAATTGGTGGTACATTAAAACGAATGGCAAGATATGCAAGCCTTGCTGTACAACATGAACACCCTATAAAAAGTGCATTAGAGTTATTCGAATGGGCGAACCAAAAAAGTGATGATTGTTTAACAAAAATGTCGTTTTGTTATGTATCACATGAAGAGTATGAACAGGGGGTAGCAGAATGGAATGAAATTTACCGACAGACTAAAACGATTGCAGGTACACAAAAGTACCACTCATTCGTTCCAATTTCAGAAAACGAAGTTTTTGTAAAACTGTTTTCGAATGACGAAGAAGGCAGGATTCATAATATATATAAAAGCAATCAATAGTTTATATAATGTTTATGTAATATTATCAATGACCGAGACTAATAAATGGTATATATAAATATAAATCCAACCATAATTCATTATTTTTGTCTTATAACTTTAAGTGAAGCTTTTTCAATCGACGAGCTGTTAAGAGTAAGTAAGAGGCACATACATGTGTTTTAAAAAGGCTAAAAACACAAGAGAAACAATCGTTAGCTATTGTTGTTTTAATATCACGAGTAATTTATGAAAAGGGCGTATTTTTTGAGGTTTTGAAATTTTATTGAAAGAAAATCAGAAATATCTTGAAAACAGTTGCGTTTACGTGGTTTATCATTATCATCATTATTGTTTGTAATGATCTCCAAAACCATATTGTAACATCAAAATTTATTTATAAGAATGAATAACCAAAATTTGAAATATACACCAAAGTTCGCTATTTGAAAAACTTTTTTATTATAAGAGCGTCCATCCTAGAGTTTTTTTAAAACGTGTCTTTTTTCCTCAAATTTCCATACAACAAATTAAAAAATATTAAAAATATGTTTTTTAGATATTTTATTTTTAGTAATTATTTTTGATTTTCTTGATGAAAAAAAATTTTTTTTCTGTGTATATTTTTTAAGAAAGGCTTTTTAGTTCCCTACAATTCCCTTATATAAAGTTTTTCTCTAAATGTAATGGTTTTGAACTACGATTTTTCAAGTAAAATGTTGGAAAAAACACATGCGCCCATCTCAAAAGTTACTCTTGAACCCAAATTATCTTAACACCAGTGGAATTTTTTTTCCAACGTACCGAACTCATGTGCCAAGTTTCATCCAAATCAATGATGATCGGGTATGATTTTTGGGATTTCCGGCACATTCTGGATGGAATCCTCAGCATGAACTGCAAACACTTGTGAAGAATTAATGATAGTAGTCACAAATATTCGTTTGAACGTTTTATCAAGCTAACCGATTAGTTTAAAATTCGAACTTGTACAAGGAAATCAGTGCCTGCAAACATTTGATTAGGGAGAATCTGCTTTTTGTAAACAAACACTTTTTATTGGAAGATGAATACAATTCCTTCAAATTGATTATTTCAGCGGATAGAGATAAAGCTCCTCTTCCTTAAAGAGTGCCTAATTTGTATTTGTAACTTTTTGTTCAAGAGAAAATGACAACGAAAGTCATTGTTTACAAAAGCAGATTCGCCCTAATCTAACGTTGGCGCTGGAATGACAGATTTTGTGAAAGAAGCAGCTGTGGTCAACTGATCGTCGACAAAAACAGTAGGGCATATAGTCTTAGTCCGGGTTACCACATGCTCACATTTCTGGATCAACAAAAGAAAAGGGCCTATCACCATTTGTAAACAAACACTTCTGAGCCCTTTTTCTCGCAAGCCGTTGGCTATACACGTAAACCTACAAAATCGTCGTGTAGGCCTTCATGATGATGGTTCTGGTTTGCGCGAGTGTCCTACGCTTTGCGAGAAAATAGGCTCAGAAGTGTGTGTTTACACATGTTGATAGGCCTTTTTCTATTGTTAGACCAGATTTATTAAGATTGACACAGATTTTTTTCATTTTTTTCACACATTTCGCCAAAGATTTTTCATTTGGGTCTAACTGACAAACGTAAACAATGACTTCATCCGTAAATTTCTCGTGGCACAAAAGCTACCCATGTAAGCCTCCAACTCTATCGGATAGGTGAACTCTTCCGCCTCGAAATGACCGTGGTAGATTGATTAGGCGATTTTTAATGACGAGAAATTCGCGAAAAAACCATTGTTTACGTTTGTCAGTTAGTCTCTAATGAAAAATCTTTGTACATAACGATATGTAAAGGTTACAAATTTTTACAGATAAACCAAAATTTTCAAGATTTTTGGCAATTGCTTGTCCACTCAAAAACCACATATATAAAATATGAGTACAGTTTTGGAGCCAACTTTTTACCAATTCTACTTTCAGTGTGCTGTTTTAGGCTCATGAAGCAAAATAAAACAATTGACACTGTCATTACAGTGACAGATGACAGTTTGGAAGGCAATTTGTGTGTGCCCCCAAATGATTTCTCCATACATTTTTTGAGATAATTTTTGAAGAAAATTTCATAGGATTTTTCAAGGATTATCAGACAATTCTTGAGATATTCCTTCTGACGTTTCTATAGGTATTTTTCAGGAGTTTTTTAGCATTCCTCCAGGGATTTTATCAGAAGTTTCTTTTAGCATTGCATCGGCAGTTTTTCAAAACTTTTTTATGATGAAATTTTTGGAGGAATCCCTAGTCTTGTGAAGTTTTGTGATTTGAATCCCTGGAGGACACCTGAAAGAACTACACAAAAACTAAGCGGTTATGCTTGAAGTTATTCTTGGCCAAAATCCTGATTTGATGTAGCAATCTAAGACGAAGTTTTTGCAAGAAGTCCATAATCTCATATATTTAATTCTTAACTATAAAAATTCCGCAATGGGTATTTGTAGACTTATTTGTCAAATTTTGTCGAGGATATTTGCAACTATTCTCACAGTTAGTTCTCCAAAAGTAACTTCGAAAAATTCTTCAAATATTCCGCTGGTTAAGTGTTTGTTTCAAAGTTCCGCAAGAGAATTACTCCACAAATTTCCTCAGAATTTAATGCAGATTTCTGCAAAAATACTGTTCTCCCAATTTAGAAGTATTTTAATGCAATCGTGCAGTGGAATTTGGTGAAGTTAGAATAATGTTCTCGATAGTTTTTTTTTTTGTTATTCGGAGCATCTTCAATAACATCTTGCAGTTCGAGAACCTACACATATTTTGCGCAATTGGTAAACAGCTCCTGATCGATGACACCGATTAGAAAAAAGGTTTGTGGGCTGTGGATCAGATGCAGCTTTGATTTTGACTGATCCGTCAAGAAGCTGCTGAAACCTGCCGGTCCTAATTTGATAATTGTCAACAGTACTTGCCCCTCTTTGGCTCATTGTGCAAGCCACGCATGCGAGAGCCTGCCATTGGACCTATAACGGTTGAGGTGAGATATCTACAGTTACTTGTCCTGCTGCCCCAAACTATCCAAGGAATTCCATGTGATTCAAACTATCTTGGAATTGTAGCCTTGGAAAGTTCTGCATCCATATGCCATTGAATGGCTATAGTTGAAGTCAGTTGTATAATGGAATTTGGAACGGTTTCGGAGCTCGTGTTGTTGTTCTCCACTTAGTAAGCTACGTATTTCCCCGTATCAAGAAAGCGAATAGTATCTTCCAGTCAGGGGGTCCAGGATTTCTGAACATGTGCAATCAGCTGTCTTGCTGATGGTTATCTTTGCAAATTTTTGCGAGGATAATTACCTAAAACACCTGACGGGTTGGGGAGTTTCAGATTTCAAAAAACATCTTCGTTAGAAATCGGAAAGATATATCGGGGTGGCTGCAAAACGCTTGGATCCGAAACTCTCGATGTTACTGTCGTAATCGGACCGAAGTTTCCAGCTTCAGTCACAGTAACTCGAAACTGACACGATACTGCATGCTGCCACAACTGCTGCTACTGTTGGTTCGTCCGCTACCGCCTATGACTCGTCCGTTGTGTCCAAAATCCGTCACAAGAAAGTCTCAACGAGTGCAAGCAGGTTTTATTTATACCATACGTGAATTCTTGTTTACACTGCATTGCTAGAGCAACCAATGGGAGAGAGCTTCTTCTGCATTAGTGTTCTATCACGCTCATCTATTTTAACTCAAATTATGTGTAGTATAAGCATTAATTGCGCATCTTTCGAAACGCAATGTTATGGAACATTTTAATTATTATAGCTCCATACCAACTCTACAGTGTGTTTCACAATAGGTGTCTCAATTTTTCAGTATTGGTTTATAGGTGACGAACTAGCCCAGGAGGTTAAAAGTCACCATAATAAAGAAAGAAAAAAAAAAGTCTTGGTTAATTTCTGCTGGGTAATTTTAACAGCGGAATTGATTGTATCCGTTTTGAGTGTAGTTTTTGACAGCTTATCGCTGGAGATAAATAAGCAATTCCGTTTGTTTATATTTATCAGCTATCATGGTGGCCATACGGGAGCAAGTTTTAAGATTACATTTGCAAAAGCTTAGACCGGGTCAGATATTCAATAACCCTAAACAGTTTTGACTGAGTAAGGGTTTTGTTTTTCGTACCTTGAAACGGTTCAAGAAAACTGGGAATGCCCATAGGAAATGCCAGACGAACTGCAGGAACGAAGAAAAAGATCAAATGTGTGAGAGAGCGAATAAGACGAAATCCGGCCGTATCTGGCCGTAAATTTAGCAAACAATTTCAAATGTCCCCTGCTTCAATGAACAGGCTCCTTATACATGATCTGGAATGCAAGCCGTACAAGAAACAAAGGGTTCACAGGTTGACAGGGCGAGTCAGGGTCCAAAGAAGCAGAAATCTTCTTTTCGGTGACTTCAAAATTTTGTTTTCGGATGAAAAGCTTTTCCTCCTTCAGGACAGTCATATTTAATCAACAAAATGATCGTGTGTATGGCAAAAGTCTTGCCAATACTCCAAGCAATAAACTAGCTGTAGAACGCTATTAGAATGAATCGAAAATCATGGTTCGTTTCACGAAATTGAAAAATTCGTCTTCATTTCATAGAACCTAACGTAAAAATCAACACTGAATATTACATCGAACAGGTTTTGAAGAACTATCTGCTTCAACGCTGTATATTGTTTCCAATTGGACTCAGTTCCAGCTAACAAGGCAAAGAAGACGATGGGAATGGGTTCACAAAGACTGCGATGGGTTTGCGCAAAGTTATCAAAGCAAAAGGCTAGAGATTCAAATTGAATTAATATGGTTCATTTCTATAACATGTATCTTTTAAATTAAAAATCAAAGCTATGATTTACTTGATTTATTTTGCTGTAATTCCATTTTGTTTTAGGGATACCTACGTTGAGACACCCTGTATCTACCACAGATACCAGGAAGGAGACTTTTTACTCGATCTGCTGTGCTTCCTATCCTAATTGATTAAACAGATCCAAGAGCACTTTGATCTAAACGATCCAGCTCTGACTTCTGCATGCGTTGGCCCCTAGAAGCTGCACACTCTGCAGGAAGTTCAACTCGATTATCACACAATATCCGAACTTCTTTGCAGCGGTAAGGAACTGACCATTGAAAATGATTTTCGTGAGATGAGGACGGTAATTATCTGCAAGGACATCGAGGTGGAAGAATCGGAAGATTTGTAAATTTGTTAGAGAAACTGCTGTATTTCAAACGAGCAGATGGAAAGGTGGCTTTTCACTCGCTAAGAAAGTTCATTGCGAACATTATACTAATTCCGCATGCTTCTCGCAATACGATAAGGTCTGTATCCGCAATAATCCGGACACCTCAAAACATGAATAAAACATAAATTTCGCATTATATTTCCGTCGTAGCTGTTTATTTCAGATTCATGGGATGTGTTTTAACAATTCTCGAAGACAAAACATAGTTATTCGGTATTTGCATAAAATTTTCGAACTTTGCGCTTAACTCCGTCCATTAGGGTTTGTACAGACTGTTCAGAAATCGAGAACCCGTCCTTGTCCAAATTTTCTGGAAGTGTTTAATGTCTTTGATTCCTTCTTTTCAGAAAGCTTCCGCTTCATCTGAGCCCAATATCTCTCGATTAGTCGTAGCTCTGGGCAATTTGGCGGGTTTGAGGTTTTTGGTACAATGTTCACTTGATTTGCCTCATCACAGTTTTAGCATAGTGGCATGATGCCAAATCGGGCCAGAACAATGATTTTTCTTTGTGACTTTTGATGAAGGGCAATCGCTTCTGCAGACACTCTTTCTGATAGATCTCCTTGTTGACTGTGCCTTTAGTGACGAAAGATTTACTTTTTTTGCCACACGTGCAAATTGCTTGCCACACAAGGTATTTTTTGGGAAATTTCGATGCCTTCTTCGATCTGAAATGCTCAACTGTAGCATTTCTGGCCATAGCAGAATAAAAAATAAGCCCTGGAAGCTGCTTGACATCCTCCAGGACATAAGTTTCATCGTCCCTAACAACGCATGAAAATTTCGTCAAATATTCGCAGTACAAACGTCGAGCCCGTGATTTTGCTGCCAGGTTCTGTTTGTCGTTGCGGTTTGGGACTGTTTTTACTTTATACGACTTAAGTCCCAAACGTTGTTTTGATTTTTGGACAAAACCAGGCGACATCCCTATTTTACGAGCCACCGTTCGAATGGAGAGATTTGGGTTTTTCGTTAATATCCTTTTCACCTTTCGGTCCATGACAGGATCAGCGCGTCCAATGTTTTGGTCACTTCTCGGTTTCCTCTCCACCGTCAAACGTTCCGAAAATGATTTGAGCACATCATGAACAGTGGATTTAGGCAAATGACCTTTTGCCTATTTTGTCTAGAATTTTGCTTTTACAACACAAAATTTGAAGCACAGATGTTTGCCGAGATTTTCTGTAGTTCAACACAGATAAAAAATCTTTTTTTGACAACAATTAAAGAAGGAAACGAAAAATTATATGGCACCCCTAGTCATGGCAGCTGGCCCTGACTTTTGCTTGCAATCAAAGAGAAGGCATCATTACAATGTATCTTCACCATAAGCAATGTTTTGATTTAAAATATAATTTTGACTTCAATTTCAAACTGTGTTTAGAGAAGTCAAGTAAATTTAAAACTTCAAATATTTGAGCCAAACGGGAGCTGGAACTTTTCTGGTGATACCAGCAGTCTGAGGAACCTTATATGCCGAGAATTTGTTCCTACTCTTACTGGCAAAAGACGCTGCAATCAGCAAGCCTAATTCTAACTCGATCTCGTGGATGAAAGCTGTGTAAAACTTATTGACTTCTGCTGAAGACAATAGATCAGCCCGATGACAACGCCTAGAACGAAGCAAACCGCGAAAATGATTCCGACGACGGTTCGCCGAATGACCAAGCGTTTTCAGTACATCTTCGGTTGTTAGTTACACATTTTACGCGCCTCATATGTTGCGATCATTTGGGAAGTTCCTGGTCATCAGACCGGCACAGTCATCGAACAAAAAAAAACTGTCAGTCTAAGTCTATTGGCCCGGTCGGTCGTCTGCTGTAAGGTGGTCTGAATGCGCCAAATCATCGCGTCTACCGCAGCAGTTGCCTTCGGCTCACGAGCCCCAACTCTATTGTTCTACCGGGCGGCGGTGTGCGAAGTAGAAGAAACACCGAGACCGGTAACGCGAAGAACGAGGGGAGGATGGTTAATTAATCAGATGAAGTTTCAACGAACGCGCGGACAAAGGCGTCTTCGTCGCCGAAACAATGATGTGTCGGGAGTTTGAGGAGCCAAAAAAACGCAAAGAAGCGCCGCCAAACCAGCGATTTAATCGTGATGAAATCCAATTTTTCAGGCACTTGATGATGATTCAATTACCGATGAGCGACACTTGGTGCTTTTTTTTTTTCCTCCGGTGCGGTCTCGTTGTGAGAAAAACGAGGGCAAAAGTGGGCCAATCACACACAAGTGCACGAACGTCGGATGGATTTTGGGAATTGCGGTTTCGCGGCTGTGGCGGTCTGATTTGGATCGCAACACTTCCAGGAATCAAATTGCATGTACGACCCTCGTCTAACGATCCTCGTGCAAGGATCCACCAAAATCCCCACGAAATGAGGTGATCTCGTGCGTTTTGTGATGTAAGAACTGACTCGGTTCTGTCTTGTTTTCTTCCCACTGCGAGCCGATCCGGAGTAAGTTGGATGGTGGTGGGTGCAAAAAGAGCACTCGAGATGCCGAGCTAACGAACCTCAAACTGAAAAGAATCTTTTCAACTATGGCATCCTCAATCATCTCACCCCGGACAGACTCGAGATCCGAAGAAGAAAAAACGTCAATCATAACCTGCCAGGAACGATCTTTTTTAATAGCCCAAAGAACCATGCCGACAGCGCTTAGGACCGAACTCTGAAAATGTCAATGCACGATAGAAGTAATAAACGCGACGGCAACTCGTGCTAATCGGATGCTCCAGAAGGAAAGCAATTATTCGCTCGATGGAAATCAAACTCTTTCCCACAGCAATCAAATCAATTTTTCCCCTTTTCGATTGTGTTGCAGGCGGCGGCGACGGTGGCAGTCCGATTTGGATCAATTTTCTTCTTCGACGAAGCCAGTGGAACTGAGGAACATTGTAATTGCCCTCACAGTGCACTAATTAGCCTTCAATTTCGTATCGAGTGACATACGGAACGCGAGAGTAGTTTTTTTCCTAGTTGGGAGGCCCATGTCTTCATTAGCACTGTCTTAATTGGCGTTGCCAATGGGAAGTGTGTGTGCTGCAGTTCCGCGATGGAGACTTCATCAGGTGCCCAGCGCCGTAGTTGGTTGGGAATTCCACCTCATCGCATAAATAATCGCCTCCGCGCTATAATTCCCCATAATGCAATTAGAAATCCATTTGTCACGACGCGCCGCTGACTACGAGTTAAAGGCCGTAATCTGGAGGTCGTGGCCGCGTTGCCGGTGGTTTTATTGCCCCAGGTCACCTGGTGGGTGCTTGAAAAAGGTTTAGGTGCTCGTGCAAACGATCGTTCGTGTTGAGGTGCACAGTCAGGGCTGGTGCTAGAGTGTTTCAGAAGGTTAGAGGTCACTGCTGTAGAAGTTGTTGTTCAGCCGATCTGTTCTAGACGAGCGCGATCAAGCTTAGAACCGAGGGAGGCTTTTAAAAAACATATTCTGGTTATTTTAAATCGTCTCTGCTTCTCTGATTTGAGCTCTACAAGACTCGCATGATACTGTCAACACCGGGCACGTCCAACCGGTTGACTGGTTTCATCGTTTGCCGCAGGGCAAGTGCCATTGACGGACCATTAGTGCCCAGCCAGTCGGCCTCTCTTGCGGGGACCTCACGCATCCAAAGCTCCGCAATAAACTAATTAAAATTGTTGCAATGTTGCAACAGAATCTACCGTCGAGCTCTCCTCTTCCAGGAACTCATCCACGGCGTTGTTTCGATGCTCCCTTGGCTCGTTTTATGGTGATTATTTTCATTCAGTACTGCAGATCAATTGGCTGGTAGTCCAGCAGCCAGCACTTCCAACCTTTCCGGCAATTGCGTTGCGCAACATTGACTCGTTAGCCTGGCTGGACGAAAATCCTGTCCGAAAGCGACACCGTCTTTTAAACACCGAATCGGCATTTACTTTGACAGTTCTTTGTTTACAAACAGATCCACGTCGACCGTCGAGTAGAGTAAGGCATGATTGGATCTTCCCGCAGGGAACCGTGCACGGAATCGTTTCGCTGGGTTGCGTGCACGGTCCGATCCATTACCCGGAATGCCGGAGCCAATATCGGGCTTAACACGCGATCCTCAGTGGATCGGTGGTAGTTCGAATCCAGTTTGGTTTCACCTCTTTCAGCAGGGCGCTTCTCAACTGGGAATCATCGGTTCTTTGACGCATGCAGAGACAGAGAGCTTACATCTCGTTGCACCGCCACGGACTACATTGTAATACTGCAGTGCAAGAGGGGGAAAAAAGCGTGAATCGGTGGCTAATCTTGTGCCTTTTTAACGCTATTCGTTGGTAACTCCACACGTACGGGATGCTGACTTAGAGAGGATAGTTAGTTGTTCAACAATGTTGCAGTCAAATCCAGCTGCATTTTTCGTCACGTGATACGAGCAACTTGGAAGAAAAGAGTAGTAATTGTTGACGGTTGCTATTGAACGTGTGCTGTCTTCTGGAAGGTGATTATGTTTGATTGCATGAAAGTAGTGCAAAAGTGTTACGAGCTGAGAACAATTTTTTAACAAAATAAGAACGAATCCGAATCAATAATCGGCGGGTTCGCTTGAAGTTGGACTAAATCTCGGAAACAATGTCCGAATGCTGTAATGTCTGACTGCTTTGATTTCATTTCTAGAGCAAATTTTCATATTGAGGAGTCCTCAAGCTATCATGCCGTGAAAAAACATCATTTCTAGACAAAATTGTCAAATGGTCGAAAGGAAAAATTGTAAACAAATTCGACAAAGTAGTCGTCTATATTTTTGTTTAGATTGTTACCTACGACCTATTGAAGATTAGCTCTAGATTTAACCTAACTTTTAAAAGCGAACATATTTTAGGCAGTAACAGCTTTTGGCGACCTCTGTAGTGTAACTTCGTTATTAAAAGTTAGGTTAAATCTAGAGTAAATTTTGAATAGGCTACACATACACATAAAAAATAAATATTATTTTATTAAAAGTTTTGCAGTTGACCAATATTTATTTTTCATTAAATTACAAGTAAAAGTAACCACTATGAAAGTTTTGCGTTGATTTGAAAGTGTATGTTTTCGGTTCAACGTGTAAATTTAAAAGTGTTTTTTTTACCATGAAAATTGTAGAACTGTCAAATCCACCAACACAAAAAGCAAACCGTCTTCGTTTGATAGAAAAGAAGAATCGGGTTTACCTTAGCAATGGACATTTTACACAAAAACATTGATTCTGCTGAATCGTTTCCCAAAATCAAAAAAAAAAAAAATGATTCGAGAACAAATCTACTGCGGAAGAATCGATACGAAGAAAATCGATTTGAAATTTTTAAAATTAGTTGCATTGACAATTTTAGATATTTTGTTACATTTCCAGAGAGCTAATTCAAATTTGAAAGCTTTTGGTTGATTTATTGATTAATTGACTCATATCAAGTAAATCTTCAACCAAGGACAATGTGATTTATCAGTAAAGATTCTAAAAGCAGTGAACTATTTTTGATGTTTTGCTTTATTGCTCTACAGAAAACAGCTTCGTGTGAATGAATTGTCATCAGAGAGCCCATAGGTGCTCACCCAGATTTTAGCTTATACCTCTTATCAGTAACAGCTTGCCTTCCTCGAGAAAAGCCATTCAGATTGCACTGAAGTAACCATGCGTGACAAATAGTCACGCGTAATCGGATAAACACTAGGGTACTTTTTTTTTTAATGATTTCTCAAATTTCTAATCGATCATCGAGGGGCATGCAACTCACGTATTTTGGATTTATCTGTCCGTATTGCTTAAACGTATTGCTGAATTATTATGTATTTTTCAATAGATCTTGTATTTTTTGAATTTTTTCCGTATAACTGAGTATTTTTGTATTACTGTGTATTTTTGTCATAATAAAACGTACTTTTTGAGTTAAAAGAAATTTTCGTGCATTTAATTTCGAGTATTTTTTGCTGATCGTGTATCCATCTGTCAAAATATTTCATCATAACAATGGAATGTCATACAACCAGTTTCTTCTTCGGGCAGTTCTCTCCGGCAAAAAAATTAATTGAATCAGAAATAATTATTAAAATAGTTTAACCTGTTGAAAATGGATGAAATTGTTACAAACGAGAGTCGCGAGGCACATATTCGAATTATTCGTCAACTCATCGGAAAATTGGATCGCGGTCGGCAGCCTAGAATAGAAATAATAGATAATCTATCGGCTAAGGTGGAGTGTGCTATCTGCAAATGCTACGTTTTCATTAAAGCAAGACGGTTATCAGCAAGAAATTGCCTTTGGATGGTTGGAAAATATACCACCCACATTCAAAACCATTCGGAACCTGAAAGTGAGTAGAAAAAATCAGATGGAATTCAGTATCACCAAATAAATATTTCGTTCATTCTAGTTGATCATGCGGACGGTGCTGAGGAAAACCAGGAGGAGCATAATGAAATTGACGACCATACAGATACAAACTCAGAGGATGAGGATGAAATTGACCTGCTAGTGTTAAGATCACATAAAAAACTCTGCAGGAGTGCAGTACCAGTCGATCTATGAAGCGAAATATAAAGATGACAACTGAAGCTGCACGAGATCCCAAGCAAATGAAAATAACAGGGTTTTTCAACAGCAAGAACGTAAACACCCTGACGTCTACCCGAAAAGAAAATGTCCATGCTTCAGACAAACCATCTTGTTCCAGCAATCGAGAAGAAATCCAGAACTGTGCTGAGTTATGTACTAGTGCTCATTGACCGACTTCCATTGACTCAAATGGTTAAGATCATAATAAAGGAAACTGTTAAAAACAATTTCAAAAATATTTCACGGAAGCCGAATATCGGAAAAGGTGCACGGTATACGGATGAGATGAAAAATATCGGTGCTTACCTTTATTTGATGGGAGGAAGAAAAGATTATGAAGAGTTAGTTGTCAACCTTGGGCTTCCATCGGTGTCTACGATAATTAATCACATTGGGAAATCATGTGAAAAAGTCCTCGAAGGACAACTACGCGTTATTCAACTGAAGAAATTCCTTGAAAAGCAAGGTCTTCCACTGTTTGTATTTATTTCTGAAGATGGGACAAAGCTAACACCTAGGATCAAATATGACATAGCCCGCAATCAGGTTGCAGGTTTGTGTTCATCTATAAATGAAAATGGAATGCCCGAGGTGCAGTCTTTCCCAGCTACATCCCCTAAAGCTATAAAGGAGTACATCGATTCAAGAACAAAAAGCTCTATCGTTTACGTGATTTTGGCAACTGCAGTGGCTGAAAAAACCATTTCCTTCAACTTGCTAAGCTTTGGTACAGACAACAAATTTTCAGTGGATCAAGTTTTACTTCGTTGGGCTATTATGGAGAAACAGCTGAAAGATCATGGTATCGTCATCCTTGGGTATGCTGCTGATGGAGACTCCCGTTTGATTGCTGCTATGAAGGTGAGAATGGGTTTACCACGTGAATTGAATAACAGCCTTCACGGAATACCTGAAGAATGGCAACATTGGTACGCTGCTAAAAGCCAGTCATCTCTTGCATATGTGCAAGATACGATTCATTTGGTCAACAAATTGAAAAATGCAGTGCTGTCATATACAAGGGCATTACAGATTGGTAAGTTTAGTTCAAAATCGTTCCTCTTTTAAGTTTTTATGCATTTTTCAATATTCGCAGGAAAATATCCTGTTTCACGAGGACATCTAGAAATCGTAGCCAGAGAAGGTAAAGAGAAAACTGGCCTTCTGCTAACTGACTTGGAGCAGCATGATAAAATGTGTGTCAAAACATTTGAAAAACTCATCGATCCACGAGTAATGAGTCTGTTGACAACACAACCTGGCACAAATGGAACTATAGCTAATGTAGCCCTAATGAAGTCTGTTTTTGATTCATGATGCCAAAAGCTATTAATTCAGTCAGTACAGTGTACACCAACCAAATTTGTTCCTTTATTTCGATTGGAGATTGGTTTCTTTTTGATCATAAACCGAGTAACAGATGCAACGTAGCTGTTGCTCAAGTTCTCGGGTTCTGTTTTTTACTAGGCAAATTAAAACGAGAAAGAGAGTGCAGTTTGAAGACTGTACCTGTTAAGGTTCCTGATTCCGTAGAACATCCACGAGGAATAGGAATCATTTGTAATAAATTTTCAATTCTTGATAATAATATTCTTGGCATAATATCAGATCCAAGCAAAATCAATATAACGAACTATATTAGTCACATGGAAAAACCAACTATGACAGAGTCAGGGCTAAAGATAAGCGATAAAATTAGATCATATTTGAACACTTTGGTAGACCACTGAGGAAGGTGGAAAGGATACAAAATTATTAACAACGCAATTTATTATATAAATCCATGCTTTGTAACTCAACAATTAGTTAAAAGTGAGTAAAAATTTAATAAAATATCTTAATCATATAAACCTGGACTTATAATCTTTCACTAATGATCAAAGCCGTACCATAATCTCTTGATACCCTTATAAGAGGTTTTTTACCACCCATCGTCCATGTAGAGGACCAGGACCCATGGTACTAGATTATATAAACGCTCAATATGAATTAAAAACAATCATGGTTTATTCAGTCTAACCAATCTCGGGAACAATAACAAAATAACAAATTAAAATCACTCAGCATACTCAATTTCGAGAACAGTTTTCGGCGTGTATTCACGTTTGAAGGAATTTTCGATGTAAGCTTCTGGGCTTGCTTCTGGGTGATTCTCAGGTAAAGTTTCTTCCAGATTTCCAGCGTCTCCAGAACTTGAGGAAGTATTATTGAGAAACTCAAGATCACCATAGTTTTCAAGCACATCTTCGTAGAGGATGAGCTCATATTTCTGCATCGGCTCAGCAGAGCCTCGATCAGAGCTTAGAGTAATAGATGAAGCCTCGGGTGGAGCTGGAACATTAGAGCTACTTGGCATCAATCCATTATCGTCAGGTGAGGATCTCATTTCAGTATTCATATTCGTAGCATTTTCAGCAGTGGGCTGAACTGTTGGCGAATCCGCATAAGCAGGTCGACGAAAATATGTATCCAGAGTATTTTTCTTACAAGATACATGTTCCTGAACATGTTGAGTAAAGTTGGATACAATCCATCCCCACGATCCATTTTTGTTATCACGAGTACTCAAAGCTACGGATTTGTTGCAATGAAAGCACATCACATTAGCTCGACGAGATCCCAAAATGTCAATTTGTATGCGTTGCGGTACTGACATTCGTTTTGCTTCCAGCCACGCCTTGATTTTCGATAGAATTATAGTGGATTGTTCATCATCACAAGCTTTTTCGAGGTTCCATTTCCATTAGCAGCATCTGTGAGTTTCGGCCTTAAAAACGGAACATGATAGTCATCTTGTGGAGTTGATTCATTGGTCTTACGCTGCAACTGTGAGGAAAATTAGCATGTAACAAATGTAGAAATAAACTTATAACGGAAAACGTACCTTCAAGAACTGTTTCTTGTTTTCTGAGAGCTTCTTCGATACCTCCTGTAGCAGATTCCAGTGCCCTGGAACAATCCGAAATTGTCGGGGATCGCGATGAAATATGTGAAAATTTTCGGGTGTTTTTTGGAACATCGTCATTTGCTCCCTTGCAAAACCTTCTATTTCACTTTTAAATTCTCCTGAAATATTTTTCAAAGCACTGTACCGAGCATAACCCGCTGCTGTAATAATTCTCTTGAGGTATAAAGGAATCGGTTCCATTGAGATTTCCTCTACTGTCTTCCAAAACAAATTGTCTTGAACAGCAAGATCTGTGGAATCCATTTTCAAATAGTATTTTGCACCAACGTAGTATTAAACAAATCAAGAACCGACTTGAAAATGAAGGAGACTTGTGAGACGGAACGGAAAACAGCACGATTACATTTGGAATAAGGTATTTTATGAGACAGATCAATGACAGTTCTTCCTGGGCCGCTGAAGCAGTATGATGTTGTTAGTGTTGTTCCCTGGTGTTTTTGTTTTGATCGTCGCCATACAAAAAGTAAACAAGTCGGGTCCAACATGAAATGTCAAAGTGGATAAACAGGAGAAAATCAGCTGACTCAATCTGTCTCGTAAAATACCTTATAGGTCCTATAACTTATAAAGTTATTGCATTAATGTTAGTCGTTTATGTTACTCAAGTAAAAGAAGTGACATAAACGGTAAACAATAATGCACATATATCATATTTATAAACGTTGGTGATGGTATATTATGAACAAAGTGTACAAAAGTTTGAAAATTGTTTAAGCTCGTGTACATGCCAATATTTCATTAAAAAAAAACACATAATGGGCTCGATAACGGGTTTATTTTTATTTACATTTGCAAGACATGTCAGATATAATGATACACAAGCTCTATTACAAAATTGGTTCCATGTTGTATTTGTCATTAATTTTTTAAATTAACTCATGTAACATGTAATTTTATAAGTATTTCAGAGTATTGACTTATTTGGGTATTTTTCTGTGAATTATTTGATTTCAGCGTATTTTACGAAATTTAATGTATTTTTTCGCGTATTTTTCCATGCATGTATTTACAATTCAGTTCAAAACATAAGTTGATCGCCCCTCGTCGATCATCGTCCATGTTTCGTGAAAAATAATTCTGCAGTTTGAGGAGTCGATTCTCCCACTAAAAATCGGTCCATTCAAAAATCGAAGACAGCATAGGATCGATTCAAAATATCGCTGAATCAAACCCAAAAATCGATCCAGTGAAAACGGATCAGATCGATCACTGCTAGTTACCTGTCAAATCGACCTGTTATTTTCATCCGTCCGGAAAACATTTAATCCGCTCACGGATATTGTTCTGGCGTCAGTAACTACTTTCCTGATGCAGGTTTTCATGGCAATTATGAGAACCGTCGTGCAGCATAAGTTTATTATTTTTTTTATATATGTATTTAACATAATTAGGGTTAGATCTGAATGATAAATGTATTCCGAATGCAGCTTTTGGGCAAGGATAATCTTTAAGTTTTAATCCATTGTTTACTACAGGAAGAACAGTAACAATAAAAATATGTAACTAAAACGAAAAAATAATGTTTTATTAATTATATTCGACTTTTATACGAAGTAAAATGATTTTCAAACAAATACCTATATTATTAAAATAAAGAATAATTTACATGAAAAAATAATTGCAAAACTATTTTTGTTTTAACCTTAACAACAGTTTTATTTGAATTTCCGACCATTTCTGGGTGAAAGTTCATTTTGAAATAAAAATAATGCTTTCATTTTCAACGATGTGCTGTTTATATTTGACAGTTCAACAATTCGATTTGAAAGTTTCAACATTTAAATGTACCAACAAGACAATTTTGATTTGACAGTTTGAACGTTTTTGTTATGCAAGCAAACCGTTTTCTACAAAAAAGTACCGGCATCTTTTCATTTCTTCAGAATTCCAACAATCATTATTATTTGTGTGTAGTGCACACTTTCTACGTTAATGTAGAACAACCCAGTAACCGAGAACATAATAGCATGCATATATAGGGCATATGTATTACGTCTAGTGCATCATTGAAGTTGGATTAAAGCTGAAAAGGGCCCCACTAAAGATCGAACTAATGCTATATCTTTTGTAATGCCATAAGACATTGCTAAAGTAGCATTATTGCATTATTAATACATCACTACATTCTTAAGCTAATCTAGCAGCATTGCCGACAACTGTTGAATTGATGCGATCCTGCATTACCGATGTTGATTTTGGGTTAAATAAGTGCAATGATATACTTGTGGTTACTTGGGAATAAGTATTGCCTCTGCCGCGTCGCGTCCTTTAGTGTACATAGTGCATTCAGACTTAAAACCGCTCCCAAAACTTTATTTTTGAACCGATTTTTGATTTTTTTGCCTCATTGTCTCATACCTATCTTTATGAATTCTTTGAACCGTTTTTTGTAACTGGTGGCACTCAGAGACGCTGGTTCTGGTATGCGTCCAAAGAGTAAAATCTTGGAATCTCATATATTTGTACCATTCAACGGCTCATAATTCTCGATTTCAAATACTGATCTGCAAAACCATCATGCCATAGATCAACCATAGGACTTAAATTACATTCGGATGCTCTTAAACCGGTTCCGCTAGGGCCCAGAGAAGACAATTTTGAAACCGCGATGGCTCAAAACTCTTGATTTTATTCCTGGGTTCTATTATACATACAGGTTTAATAGAGGACAATCTTTAGGTTCTACGGAACCAGCATAGAGTATCCCGATGCATGGCCAAATGTGCTGGCTGGTCTATGAGTATGATGTTTTTGGATATCAGTACTCAAAACCATGAATTTTTGAGCAGTCAAATATATGAGGTTCAAGATTGTCGTCTTCGGATGCATATCGGAACCAGTTCTGGAATGCCCATGGCCTGGCCCTGGGCTTGGGTGTCAATGTGGTTCTGGGCTTTGATACCGCAATGCGGTGTTCCGCGTTACGAAGAATTTCCCGGATAAAGTAGGTGTTCAAATATCCGAATTCACTTACTTTTGGCTTACAATTTTTCGGAGGATACCACCATTATTCGTTAAATTGACTATTTTCCATGCTTTTGAAACCTCTGTTGTTTTCAAAGATTTGTTCATGCAAAAATTCTATGAACCGATGCTAATCGGTCAGGAATATTCGCAAACCACGTAGACTTTTCTATTGGGAGAAGGGAGGGGTGGGGGAGGTTTAGATTAAAGTCTACGCCCCATATAACATTTCAAAAAATTGTATCAAGAAAAGTCTACGAGGGGGGGGAGGGGGATGGGTCTAAGATTCAAAAATGAGTCTACGTGGTTTATGAACAGGCCCCCACTCCTTAAGCAGCAGGCCAGTTTCAGATTCTACAGGCAAATAAAAACCGCAAAAGAATCTACCATTTCGATGGATTAAACCATGAACTAACTCTAAGACCAGTCCGGTTCCTAACAAATCTGGATCAACATTAGAAAAGGGCCCATCAACATTTATATAAACACTTCAGGCCCGTTTTCTCGGGGTCGTTAGCTACACACGCAAACCTACAATCAAACTTTCCCCTACATGGTGATGGTATTGGTTTACGTGGGTGGCCTATGCTTTGCGAGGAAATAGGCTCAGAAGTGTTTGTTTACAAATGTTGATAAACCCTTGCTATTGTTGATCCAGAAAACTCTGTCATTCAGTACTAGCACATCGGTCCCAAGCTCGGTCCCAAGCAATAATGCGCCCCTCATAATGAGCTCACACGAACACACACTCTCAAATATTCTGTCAAAACAACACAGCAAATCAAAACAAAGGCGCAAATATGTATAGCAAGGTGCTGGCTTCAAGGTGTAATTCGGACCAAGGGTTCAACAACAGTGAACCAATTTCAAATCGCTAGTTGCATATTGATTGTTGGGTAAGCTAAACTATAGCAAACACCAACAATATTCAGCTGACTATAAATGAGTTTGATTTTATACCTGGTACAGACATACAACGTAGCGTTGTACTCCGCTTTAGTCCTAGTACGTGTTTTTTGGTACTGGATTAAAGTATTTGACAGTTCATTACAACGGTCAGCGTTGTATGTCTGTACAAGGCATTACCATGCCTGCGATAAGATCAACCATGGTACGGTTGTTATCAATATGAGGTCTGTCAAATGTACCCCAAATGTTGAAGGTTGTATCATAAACGTAGTAAATTTGATTGAAATTTCATGGTAGTTTGAAAATAGGCATAGTCGCAGGGGCTCTGCGTCGCTGTCAACCACGTATAGATGCACCATAGTGCACATGGTTTTTGACAATTTTGGAATCCGACAACTGCTGAAATCGACAAAGACTTTTCATAAGATGCTAACTGACAAACGTATACAATTGCTTCTTCCATGAATTTGTCGATCTTGGCATCTACCACAGCTATTTCGAAGAACAAGAGTCCTATTTGATAGAATTGGAAGCTTACATGGATAGATTTTGCATTACGAGAAGTTTACGGAAGAAGTTATTGTTTACATTTTTCAGTTAGGCCCCAATGACAAATCTTTTCTCAAAAATATTTCCCACCCAAAAGTTGAAAAGGTGGCAAAAAAGGCAATTGCTATTTTTGCAATCATAACGAGATATCACATGATTCAGAAAAGACAATTATGCCCATCATGATCCACAAAGCGTTTTATAATAAACCATGCAAGTGTGTGTGCAAGCGGTTGGCAGCACAAAGATTCCTCGAAACTAATTTATCACTGTGTGCTTAGTGCCTCGACAGTCAAAGCAACCGTTGGGTCTTTGTTCAACCGTCAACAACTTTTCAATATGGGTGAACAATACCACAGAATCTACAACGCTATTGGCCACTGTTAAATTCCATTGTCAAGCGTTCTATTTTTATTTCACTCGTCATCATAAACGATGCCATGTTGTGTGTGTGGGAGACATTTGCTTCATTGCTGTATTGTCGAGTGCCTCGACCAGTGAACTTCCAGACTCCAATCTCATACTCAACACAAATACACTGCACGATCTCACTCACACATTGAATTTTTCAAAACGAATTGATGTGTTGCTTTTTCCTTACAACCAATGTCAGGCCCGCGATGTTTGTAAACAACACATCTTTTGACGTATGCGTGGTAAAGATGTTGACTACAAAGAAAATGGCTGCCCGTCAAGTCCCTGGTTTAAACAATAAAAATTCTCAACAACTTGTCAAAGCAGCCTCAACAGAAGGGTGTGTTTGATTGGATTTATTTTCTCGCTCTTTCAACTCAGTCTTATGTTCTAGAGGACAGCTACATGTGTCGATCTCGGTTTACCAAATTTACATGATATTTTGGTAGCTACACAGAAAAGAATAATGATTATAAAAATTGTAAAAAACCATTGCCAAAATTGAAAAGTTGCGTTGGTTCTTTTTCCGTAAAAAGCAGTTACTTTCAAAACAAAAACCTTCAAATCGTCAATTCAATATTTTGCTGCTGTACATATACAAGTTGAAATTTTCAAAACAAAATGTAGTACACCTTGCAGTCTGCCACCTTGAAATACACTTTTGGACTTTTCAGTACCTTTCGGTTCTAGCATGAACTAACTCTTCTAGTTCTAGTATCTTTGGCTTGTTTTTGATTCGCTATGTCATTTGACAGAATACTTGAAAGGTGTGTTGGTGAGAGTTACGCTATTAGAAGGTGAAGATCATTAACGGCATACGCTGAAGAGCGCATTCGTGACGGCAGCCATTTCTTCAAAAATTCAAATTGATATAATTTAGATTCTGTACTAGATATTGAATATTTAATCACATCAGTTTGTATACTTACTTGCTGTGAGCAATCTGATGAACTTCGACTCGATGTTCATTCACTAACTATCGAGATTTATCAATTTGAAATTGCGAGGTAAGTTTGCGAGAGAGATAAAGATAGGAAAAAAATACATGGAGCAGCGATTCACCTTAAGCTAGGACTGACCTTTGGACCGGCAAGCTAGTACTTCCTGAGACAAAAATATATTCACTTTCTTCAGGACTATCCATGTGCTGGTATTACCAACAATCAATATGCAACTAGCGATTTGAAATTGGCTCACTGTTGTAGGACCCCTAGGTCTGAAGTACACCTTGCAGTCTGCACTTTGCAATAATTCTTGTGCTTTTCAGTACCTTTCGGTACTAGTATCTTTGTTATTGTTTGGATTCGCTATGTTATATTGACAAAATATTTGAGAGTGTGTGAGCTTCGGGCCGGTGTGCTAGTACTTCCTGAGCCAAGAAATATTTTCAATTTCTTCATTATTATGGTATTGGTATGACGTGCTGGTATTACTGGCTCTCGGCTTCAGCAGCCCCATGTTAGTTGAAGAATGGAATGGAATGAAATGGAACACATTTGAATTTTGCGTCGATGCACGCTGTCAAGATGGTGATAGGGTGTTGGGCCGATGGAATCAAGAATGTACGGTCCGAATGTAACACCGCCGAAAGTTTTTATCGTTTCCCGATGTGCGATTCGTTGTGACGGTTTGCCAAGAGTAACAGTTTGAATGTGAAGCTTTTCGTATTTTGTCGATCGTGCTAATAATCACGGAGTATTTTGTAGTAATTTTCACAAAACGCGGACGGGAGCAACGAAGCGCGTAGTTCAAAAGAAAATACGCTTAAATTTACACACTGAATCGAAAAAAATGGTTTGAAATCAAACGCACTACTTTCGTAGTAGATAATTTAGTTCACAATTTAATGAAAAATAAACACTTTTGAAAAGTAAACTGCAATACATTCAATTAAAACAATATGTGTTTTTTGTGTGTAGCGAAGCTTAAATCGTAATTTTATTAAAATTTTCCACGATTGCTTGTAAACTAGCTGCACCACCGTGTTAGACGAATATTAGACTCCCCGATGGTGGTGCTGGTTTGCGGTAGAGTGCGCCGAGTTTTGAAAATTTTCCGTTTAATTTTTTGTTTACAATATCCGATACTCCAATCTGAATTATGGCTGACCCACAATTGATACGTTGCGGATACGTTTGCGTGAGTTGGACAGTTTTCCCATAGGTTTTCTGTCAAATTTACGTCAACGCATCCGCAACGTATCAATTGTGGGTGACCCTTTAGTTGTCGAGAAATGTTTGGTTTCTTCGATAAACGGCCCCAAATCTCCCTTCAGAAAACTTCATGCGGAAAAACACACTGCTCGAAATCATTCCGAGAAAGTTGATGTAAATTTATTTCTCACAAAATTGAATTGCCAAGTGGCGGAGACCTCGAGCTAGGTCGGAATCCCAACGGTATAATTAATTTAGATAGCCGTACGGCACGAAACAAACAAGCGCACCGAATGTAAATGTACAGTTCATGCCGCTTCCATCCATTCACAAGCTCACACCTAGATTCGCTTCGAGTTTCTGTGTTTTTTTTTTCGCGTTTTACATATTTATAGAAGAAGAAAAGTGGTTTCGAAAATCGTGATTTTTGGTCATAAAACAACCGAACATGCAGCAAATCAACCGCCCCGACCAAAGTGCATCATTTGTGGGCCAGGGAGATAAAATAAGGCAAGAGGAGAAAAACTACTCCATTCGCATTTTCCTCGCTGTTCCCCGGTTTTCCAAGAATCTAAAAGTAATTTGTAACGCGCACGGAGACGTCAAAAGCCCGGGCAGACGTCTTGTTTTATTATTCATTGCGCATGTGTTATTACTCAAGTTTCGCAGCGTTGCATGAGGTCGCTGCACACGACGACGCTCGCTGGTCACCTCACCCCGCGCTACCGTCACCTTGCTCTAATTTATATGAGTGTGGCTTTTAATTTCAGTCAGTTGCTTTTAAAAAATGCAATCCAGTTTGTTTGGCACTCGGGTGGCAGGCGAGGGGATTATTTTATTGGTTTCTTGTTTTATTCCTTATCGTGATTACTATCTGGCCCGACGTAAGAAGCACGAAAACTCGCTCGGGCACTCGCACTGTTGTTGTTGCCAGCACCTAGACTCGAAGGCAATGAGTTTACGGTTTTCGATTGATGGGGACCAACCAACCAACAACAGCAACAACATCAGCAGCGGGTACTCCAATTGAGGCAACAATAACTTTGAACTACTTGAAAATGAGAGTTAAGTTGAAAATACCTATAATTTACCAACGGCAGTCGAGTCGGGTCGAGACGTACGGGGATTGATTGTGTGTCTGTGTGTGTGTGTTTTGTAGAAGACGTATCTAGCGGGAGTTGGTCTATGGGTAAGTGAGTACCGAGAGGTGGAAAAAAAGTCAGAGAAGGTCTTGTTGGCAAGTAGGCGGGTAAATACGAGTAGGCCCACTGCTCTGGCGGCTCGCCGTTGAAGAAGGGTTAAAGCACACTCCCGAAGGGGCTACAAATAATAAGATATTGCGCTCAAGTATTTACGTATTTGTTTTCAATTTGATACTGATTGGAGAGCACCGGGTTTGCTGTTACCGAGAGAAAGGGAGTTGGAGTTGGAGTGCACGTTCAGGCTGAGGCTAATTGTGGCACCATGGTGGGCTACTTGAAGCAGCTAGTGCCGAGGTGATTATTGGGCAATTGAGGGGTAGCTACTTTGTGTTGGATTGGAATCGGGCTAATTGAACGCGAACTACTGCTAGTTTGATTGCTTTACGATGGCGGAGGGGTGGACCATTAGAAGCTTGGATAGGCAAGTTTTCTTTCGGGAGATATTGGGAAAACTGGACACTAAAATGTTGGTCATATTGCCAAAATTTTATTCGAATGAAAAGTACAACATTTGCAATAAAAAAAATTGACAAAAATTACCGATTTTTCATGGGTTTACCTTCACAAGCACTGCCGAAACTTCCCATGCAGCATCAATCATAGTAACCCAAGAGTTAGCATACAAAATTTAACAGCTCTTTCAGTCGAACCGTGATGGCAAAAACAGTGAAGCAACTTCCTTCAGAAGTGTGCGCGTTCAAAGAACGGCACCCCACCATGTCGAAAACGGACATCGTGCGGCACTTTGTGGACGCCGGATGCGCCCGTTCTGGTACCTACAACATCTTGGCACTATTAAACAAAAATCAGACCATCGAAAGAATGCCCGATTCTGGACGCCCGCCGACCCTGAGCGACAAGAAGCTCCAAAGGATGCTGAAGAGGAAGACCGAAGAAAAGTGACTTGGCCGGAAGGTCGGTTGGTGAACATGAACATACATGTCAGGAAGCGGAAGTCGTGTCCACTGGTTTCGGAGCTGCAGGTAATGACGCATCGGCAGCGGCTGAATAAGATGGTTAACTCGATTTTCCCGGCGATTCGTGACGTGACGGTGGTGATGGACGACGGGCAGGGCACTTCGTATTTTACTTACCCCGCGAAGGAAGTAAGCTCCGAGGGTAAAGTTCATTTCACACGCCAAATTCCCCAAGAAGGTGCTGCTGCGACTAACAATCAGCGAGAAGGGGATGTCAAAGCCGCTCTTCTTTCGTTCCGGACTGGCTGTGAACAGGAAAATTTATAGTGCGAAATGCCTGCAAGGAGCTGCGTCGTTCATCAAGAAATGCCATAAGGGCGAGTACGCGGTGTTCAGGTCGGATCTGGCGTCGGCCCACTACTCGAAGCGATCGTTGCAGGTGATGGAGCGGCTGAATATCGACATGGTACCCAATCCGGCGAACCCGCCCGACGTCCCTCAGCTGCGTTCCATCGAGAATTTCTCGGCCAAACTGAAGCGTAAGATCTACTCCAACAATTTTGTCGTGAAAACTGAGGAGAAATTGTTATAAAGGAAATTTCAAATCAATAGGCCTTTCTCGTCCGATCTAACCCCCATGTTTATATTTTCCCTATAAAGGCAATGAACTTCTCCTTACTTTGGCATTGGTAACTTCTTTTTTTTCATGCATACTCCTCATTTTGTTACAAATTTTTGAAAGCTCTAATTTGTTCCATGCTTCATGGTGATTATAACCACGTGAAACAAGTATGAGGCGTTTTGGCAACTCTGTAAGGTGGGGAAATTGTTTTCACCACAAAATACAACGCTTCCTCTGGCAACACTGCGGTACTTTGTTTATGTACGCAATGAAACCTTTGTTCGGATCGGCAGAAAAACATCATTCGTTCGCTAGCAATCGTTCTCAGAAGAATCTGCTGAACAATTTGTGAAGAATATCCATTTTGTGGGCAAATTTTGTTCAGTACTATTAAACTGATAAAAAGGAACCCACAAAGAAACAATTCGATAGCCGAAAGCCTTGTATCAGCTGATTTTGGGAAAAGGCGTTCACCCAGAAGAACTATACGGAAAATTTTATGCAATGCACCCTGGATGCTAATGGTGCCCCATTTAGAGGATCAACCCTTGTAGTGGGAAGAGATGATCATTTCTTCTGGCTTGCGAGTTAATCCGCTGCCATAAGGCTTTGGGTGGAATGACTGCTTTATGTCTGCTTCTTAAAATCCAATTTTGGGATAAATTTTAATTGTGAGAACTGAGAACTCATTTAATCAATAAAATTAACGCTCTCTCGGGAGAGATCAAAGATTATAAAATTACCGAACGATTGGCGATTGATGTCACGAAAAAAACGTTCGTTGTGGAGATGATAGACTCTATTACTGCCTATGTTCGAGTGATGAAGAAAATTTTCGGACTTTGTCAGTGGAAAGTTCCATAATGGCCAGTCACTGAAGATGAGAATCGATTCGATGTATGGCAAGAGACGCTTCTTAGGGCACTTCTCCTAGTAAATCGCACCGTTGATTGTTCTGGAAGTGATGAAGGGAACGCTTAATTCACCACATCCGTAAATCGCTCATCGGTGTTGGTCCTATCCCGCATGGGGATGTGTGGCAAACATGTGTACGAAATACTGCTTAACAAAAGCCCAACGCTCAATTTCAAACTGCTTCAATTCAATTTCATAACCTGCCGAGCTCTCTCGGACTTATCAATACCACGAACCCATTTACTGTTGACCATAGATGACAGAAAATGATCTGGGATAGCTCTAGGCGGCACCTAGGGTTGCAATCGCTTGATAGTTCTCACACGCCAACTTGTCGCCCTTCTTGTAGATGGGGCATATCAATCTTTGCTTCCACTCCTCCGGTAGCTGTTCGGTTTTCTAGATTCAAGCTATCAGCCGATATAGACAGATGGACAGCTTCTCCGGGACCATCTTGATAAGTTTGCTCCGATGCCATCCTTGACAGCCGCTTTGCTATTCTTGAGTTGTTGGATCCATAATTTCTCCCAGCGTAGGAGCTGGTTTGTTCTAATCATCAATTTCTTCCACTGTCTTGGCGTTCTACGCTTGTGTAGTATGAACCACTTAGGCGTTCGTCGTAGTACTGTTTCTATCACCTCAGTCCATTCGTCAAAATGGCCCAATCTTTATCCCAACAAGCCTTTTCCGAAATGTGTTGAGCTTCAGGTAGAACTGCCGCGTTTCTTGAGTCTTCTTCATTTCCTCACATTCCACTTCTTCCAGGTGGCGTTTTGAACTCTGAATAGGCAAGTCTGCTGTTGCCGCTTCTGTCTATCGTTCTTCTGGGTCTCGTGCTACTGCGTTACTGCCCGCGTTGCTCTCTTCTTCTTTAAAATCTCCCTACACTCCTCGTCAAATCAGTCGTTTCATCTGCTCTTTGATATTATTCCACCAGTCCTCAAGAGGGTCATAGTTGACCAACCCCCCTCATCAGGCAACGCTACTTCGATACTCTGTACGTAGGCAGAAGCAACATCCGGTTGCTTTAGTCGTTCGTTAACGACGGATAATTTTGGTCGCAGTTTCATCGTCACTCGAGCTAGTGGTTCGAGTCGATTTTAGTACTAAGATAGGTTCTGAAGACGATAATGTCTGAGAAGGGTCGTCCATCAATTAAAACGTGCTAGATTTGCCATTCTGTCTGCTGCGTTGATCTCGAAGTGTACTTATACCGGAGGCTGTGCTGGAAGCTGGTGCTACGAGTGGCCATATTCTTGGATAGTAATTCAATAAATCTTATGCCGAGATCGTTTATCCGTTGGTGAGCGCTAAACTTTCCAATAGTCGATCTAAACTACTCCTCCTATCCGACCTGGAAATTCAAGTCTCCTCTGATGACATGACATCATGACTTGGGCAGCGGTCGCATCAACGTTACAGTTACGCGTAGAAAGCATCCTTATTATCACCAGTGCGTCCGGAGTGTGGAACGACATTGCTGATGTTGAAGAGCCGATCCTTGCTTCTTAATTTGCAAATTATTTCGTTGATCACCCGATCAAGCGTTTCTGCATTTCGCCCATAACTTTGAATGCTGTGGTCGATGCCATCTCTAAACAGGCATACTAGAGATACTTTCCAACACCACTCCTGCAACGCTGCGATGCCATACTTGTGATCCTTTAGTACATCGGACAGTGAGCGGATGCTTCCAATGAAAATGATGGATCTGTACGTATCGCGTTTCCAATCGCTAGTTCGGTTTCTACACTGTGATCTTCGCCGATTGATCCGGTCCGTATTCTACTGTTGATGTTTCTGTGCTTGCTTGTTTTACGGCTGGGTAGCAGGGCTTGACGCCAACCACCCTGTAGTTGAGTGAAGAGTCCCACGATGGCACATGGACGGTGATGCAGCCGCTGCTGATACGAGAAACAGTCGCTGTTTCGAACCGCTACTGACACGGATAATAGACAATCGAGTTTTGCGTTGGAATTTCCTCCAATTACAGTGCTAAAGAGCATTGTTGAAGCGCTACTGCTCGGCATTCAACGTTCAACTGATCATTATAATGCATTAATCAGTAGAGCAAATATACATTGCAACAATTAACCCCTTCAGGACTAAGGGGTCACATATGACCCAAAATGGAAATGGTTGTATAAAATCGCAGACTGAATGAAAGCGTACAATGTCTTGGGCAAATTTGATCTACATAAATTCTTATATCAGGAAAAAATAAAAAATAAATATATGAGTTTTAAGGCCTAATTGACGACCTAGAACATCCTGAATTTGAAGATGTTAAAAAAATTAAAGCTTATTAAAAGTGTAGAGCGTTGTTCAAGAGTATGGTATATAAACATACGTGTAATAAATTTCTCGTTGATAAACGTTAAATATTTTGCCATATTTTTGGGACGTTCTAGGTTATCCAAACTGTACTTGAGTTCAGAACTACAGATCTGTAGTTGTAACAGTAGTATTTAGGGCTATATAAGGTTACGATACGTCTTCAAATATCTTGAATGAACCTTTTGAAAGATCAACAGTCCTTATTTTATATACATTAAATTGTTATGTTATGTATTCTCCGTGCGAGGAGTAACGATTATGATCTAGAAGGAGATGTTCGCTCATCACCATGAGGCACCAAGAGTGAACAACAATGTTTTTGGCTAGAATGAAAGATGTGAAGAGAAAGTGTTGAAAGGTCCGTCAGAGTGCGGCAGGTAGGAAAATTAACAGATGTTTTTGAAAATTGAGCGAAAGGTTCCATGGTTCCATGGTTCGAGTACCATTGGATACATGCCCTTTCGCTTTAACAACATACAAATATGAATCTTCGGGTGTTCAAGGTTATGCAACTATCCTGGAGTTCAAAACAAAAAATCTACAGCTGTAACTGTAATATGATATAGTAGTATTAAATATGTATTAGATCAAATTGAGTGAGACTTCTGGAAGGTCAACAGATAAAACAGAGATATTTTGGGATGCTATAGGTCACCAAACTGCCCTTGTGTTCAGAAGTTAGAATCTACAGTCGTAACAGTAGCTTTTTAACTTCTAAAAGGTGACGATATGTAGTCAAACACATTCAGTGAATCTTCTGTAAGGTCACTAGGTATTATAAGTATATCTTGGGAGGTTCAAGTTCATAAAAACTATGCTTGAGACCAGAAATTGGAAAATACAGTAGTAACCGTAGCCTTTTCGGCTATGCAAAGCTACGGTAAATATTCAAACATAGTCAGTACATTTTTGAAACGTCTACTGATATCATAGGATTATCTTGTTAGTTTCAAGTCATTCATACTGTCCTTCAAAACTTTGTTTAGTCCAAAAGCTACAGTTACAACTGGAGGTATGCGGTTTTGTACGTCAGGACAAATCGAATAATATAGAACATTCCAACATTATTCCATAATGTCAGTTGGTCTACAAGGACATTCATTGAATTTGACAGTAGATCTTAAGTTCTAACCCCCAGGATAGTTTGGATGAAATAGAATATCCCAAGATTATTTCATTGTCTTCCAGGACATTCATTGAATATGTTTGAACACTTTTAGTAACTTTGTCTTGTTGATAAAGCTACTGTTAGAACAGTAGATCTTAAGTTCTGAATTCCAGGACAGTTTGGATGACATAGAATATCCCATTATTATCTCATACTGTCAGTTGGTCTTTCAGGACATTCATTGAATATGATTGAAAACATACCGTTACTATGCATAACAGATAAAGCTACTTTTATAACTATAGATCTTACGTTTTTAACTCCAGGACAGAAAGAGTTTCAGCATTATGTATTGCATATGTGAATGTTGTAGTTTTGTTTTGTCACAATTTTCAGTCTCGCATGAAGAGTGAGAAAAGTTTAAAAAAAGTGTTTAGTGCTTGCACTTCGTAAATGAGGTTAGGCAAGATTTTCTGACCCATTTTATGAAGCCAGTTGCATGCTTATCAGCATTCAAAAATCAAAACAACGCCGCGATTTCACAAAAATCACAAAGAAACCATCGATTTTACAGAAAATCAAAATAGAAACAATATTTTAATTGTATTTAATAATGAAGAAGAGTTTTATTAGAAATGGAAACCTGACACTAATCAGTCTAGCCTGTCTGTCTGTCTGTCTGTCTGTCTGCCTGTCTAACCCTTATAGACTCGGGAACTACTGAACTGATCAGCGTAAATATTTGTATGCAGGGGTTTTTGGGGCCGTGAAGGTTCTTATGAAAGTTCGAGACCCCTTCCCTTCTGACTCCCATACAAATGAAACACAAATTTCTGCATAACTCGAGAACTAATCAAGCAAATGGAACAAAATTTGTCATGTGAGGGTTTTAAAGGCAGGATTGTTTTCATACAAATGAAACACAAATTTCAACCAAACATGAGAATTATCCAGGCAACTAAAGCACAAAATTTCTCGGATAAGAAGCATGTTCTGATAGCAGTTTGAACCAGAGGACTGAAGAAAGCATTAGTTCTTGAAGCCTGCCACTTTTGGTGTAGTGACGATTTTAACATTTTAAGCTCGGTTCACAATGGATTATATTTTTCTACGATTTTTACTTCTACCAAACAACTAGTATCAATAATTTAGATAAAACATTATAAATCTTGGCTAATAAACAATGAAAAACTACTATCGTTGTAATAAACACTGCACTAGGTACAACACGGAAGATTTTTCTCGAATCAAATTACGGAAAAACACGACAACTTCCGTCGCGCATATTGTGTTTGCTGCATACAGCCTCCAATAAAATCGAGCTGTTAAATCAGCACCGCACGCAGCACCAAGTTTTCGGTTTCACGATTGTTGTTCGTGAATGACAGCCGCTTCAGTCCTGTGGTTTGAACACCTTCTTAGTCAAGAAAGGAGGATGGTTGAGCTATCTCACGGCTGCATTATGCACAAAAGTTAATCTGAAGTCAAACAAAGAGTAAATTACGTTCAAACTTACAGGATACGGCGTAGTTTGAAGATAAAAAAATTGTCTATGAAATGCTTCTACACAGAAAGAAAAACCATGGTAGAAACTACCGATCCAATGGTTTAAATAAACGAATGAAATCCATTCGTACTTTGGTTTAAATGCAATACACTTATTGAACTACGTTGCAGTACTATTAACAATCAATATGCAACTAGCGATTAGAAATTGGTTCACTGTTGAAGAACCCCTTGGTCCGAAGTACACCTTGAGGCCAGCACCTTGTTATACATATTTGCGCCTTTGTTTTGATTTGCTGTGTTATTTTGACAGAACATTTGAGAGTGTGTTCATGTGAGTTCATTATTAGGGGCGCATTATAAAGCTTGGGACCGATGTTCTAGTACTGACTGAGCCAAGAAAAAAATCGTTTTTGTATGGGATCTACTGGTCTTAGAGTTAGTCTATGGTACTATTCCTGTTTATGTAAAATAAGTTTTATTTATTCTTATGAATATTCTTTTTCAGACTTCAATCCGAGGATAACATGTGTTATTATAGTTCACCAAAAGAATTGAATTGTGTGCAACAAAGAATAATTTAAAAAAGAAAAAAATTCAAAAACAAATAGAAATGATTGTAAATACTTCTAAGACTATGTATATTTAAAAGTTTATTGTATATTCAAGTGTTTATGTGTTACTCGGCTCCGCCGTGTTGTTCTGACGACATTTGAGCCCCCCAATCAAAACAACAAAAAAAGAAAGGTGAATAGTTCTGCGAAACTAAATTTTCTCAGGAAATTCAAAAAGAACTTCGAAGTGCTAAACCATTTCCATTAACATGTGACATCGAACAGCGTTAACCACATACCTTCGTCCAGAAGTGATCGCACAAGTCAACGAACCCTGAAATGACCCACTTTTCACCTATCACACACATTCAACACATTCAAAATAACCCACAGGACGACAACTGTCACGACACTTTCCTTTTTCCGCCTTCGAGCAGCGACAGAACCAGGCGCGACAGTTGGCTGAAATAGCGTCACCGCAAGTCCTTTTTTTCTTCTTCTTCGTTTCGGTTCAGCAAGTCCAACTGTTCCGATCGAGTGCCCCTCTCTCCGACCGGTTCGCTTGCGGCAGCACTCACCTTAATGTTTTCATTTGTTTCAAACTTTCCCCTTCGCGGTAGTTGCCTGTGTGGCCACAAAACGCCCAGCAAAGGATGACGCCACCTTACCACTAATGGGCTTCTACTTTTCTCGTTCGGTCTCTCCCTCTCCATGGCAGCACTGGTGGTCGATTTCACGCATATGTTTTATTTGTTTTGAGATGTATTAAAATGTTTGCCCCTCCCTTGGGAGCCAACCCCCCCACTCCTTTCTATCCATCCCGACTGATGTAATCCGAATCGATCCGGCAGCGAGGCTTTTAAATTTCCCGATCTTCGCTCGATCGGTTCGGTTAGGGTGTGTGTTTACTTGCGGTTTGCTTTCTGCTGTTCATTTTTCGAATTATTTCGCTGCTCCTTCCTGGAGATATCTTCCTATTTCGTCTTTGCCGCTCCAGAGCCGCGCGGGATCCATCCGCGGAGATCTGCTGTTGTTCTCCGCGCATTTCGTCTGCTGCTCTATCCCGGGGAACTGGAAATCCCGGTGATGGCATTGAGCGCGGGGGGTGAGGTTTGTTCTATTACTTAAACCTATATTAAGCGAGCTATAATTATGTTGTCTTGAGGTTTCAAATTTATGCTTAAAAGCACTTTCCTAACCGCCTCTCCTTCGCCACCCGCACACCGGCTGCTGTTGGGCTTCGGGTGTGCTTATTTTTCGGCGAGGCTTGATTTCGCGTAAATCTTCTTTTTAGCGGCAGCCACTGTGGCGGCGTGGCGGCGGCGGCGACGGCGGCGTCATGCTTTTGCCGAAGGCTTTTATCGAATTCGTATCTGGTACGTTTCCTGCGTAGCTGCTACTCACGGCTGGTCAGCAAAAGCGTAGCCCTCGCAATTAATAGGAAGTAGAATGGCTTGGGTGATCAATATCCATGAGAGTATGTAACGGATTTATGTAACCTGATCCACCTCGGCTTTGTACATTAGTGAGCTCCAATTGCAACTTGGGTTCATTGTGTATTTCATTTGAATAAGAGAGCAAGAAGTTTTAGCTACGTGTTCGAGATTGTTGTTTTTGGAAGATCATTTAAATTTGAATTAAATGCGTTGGCAGGTGGCAATGCCTATTAAACAGTAGTAATTCTCAGAGTACAGATATATGCGGAAATTCAATCCGGTGGTTTGGCAACGGCGTTCGTTTTGTTTACAAAGGCTGCCAACACTTCCACAGAGAAGCTTTGTGCGAGACTCCGTCGTTGTCAGCTCCCATTGTTGTTTACAATTATAACGTTCAAGAGATTTATTATGAGTATTTATAAAATTATCGTTTTGCACTATCCGCGGAGGTGTTAAATCATCGAATCATCACATATCTCTGTACTCTGAGGATTACTAGGTGATTCCTAATGTTGACTTTAGACTTGGCGTGTCCATGGTTGGACGGCTATGAGGGGATCTAACCAAACTAACAGACAGCATAAGACACTGGAGCAGAATTTTCTTTAAAATACTGACGTTGGACATTGTCCGAGCAGAAAGATAGCTATAATCTTCGGCATCATCCCAACACGGCACCAGTGAAGTGAATTGACTAAAGTGAAAATGGCCTACTGTTCAAATTCATCCAAACTCAGCATCACATGAATCATTAAACCCAAAGAAAAAATGTTACATGATTTTATTAACACCACAAGTTCTGCAAAATACTGATGTTAAATTTTTGATTTTTGAAGCGTAATAAACAAAAACCATTTTTTTTAACTCCATTACAATACTTGGCAATCGAAACAATTCAGCAAACAGTAAACGTGCTCGTTTGGCTCAAATTTTGACAGTTCTCGCTGCTCGATTGGCTCAAGATGGCCACTTCTACATATCTCTGTACTCTGCACGGAAGAAACAAAGTACATAAAGTTGAGTATTTTTAAACTTAAAATTGAGTACTGTTGTTGAATTGGAGAGATGGATAAATTTGATTCTGCACATTAGGTAAAGATTACTCAATGGGTGAGTACTTCATTAACAACTCATTCTTGAGTTAAAAAAAATGGAAGTCGTTTGCATACTTTTTATTTTAACGTACATCAGATTTCAAAACTGAAAAACAAAAAATATGTTACAGTTCTAAAGAAGCCGTAATTGTAAAAAATCGCGGATATTAAGAAACATACAAAATCCATAAAATTTTCAAGAAAATTTATGTTTTTAGTCTATCATCACGAGAAAGGCACTTTATTTTCAATGCTGAATAACATTTGCTAACTAAAGTGTTCATTTTTTGGCTTTTACAAGTTTTATTGCATTAGGTTAAATTTACGCACCATAAATATTGGATACAATTACTCAAATTTGAGTATTATGGCATATACTCAAATTTGGCTTCCCGTACGGAATTCCAGAGTTGGGTGAAATGAACTTTATTTTTTGGTACTTTGTGTCTACTGTGTGAGCATTACTAATAAACAC
>JASCZW010003104.1:0-98241 GCA_034211315.2 Aedes japonicus
ACAGCAACCTTTACGCCTTCCAGAAGAAATTCATAGAATTCCTTAAATCTCAGCTGACTAAGCTGACAAAAATTTATTAGTTCTCTGACGGTTCGGGTTCACAGTACAAAAACAGGTTTAACATCTTGAATTTACTGTACCATCGAGAACCGTTTGACGTTCCAGCTGAATGGCACTTTTTAGCAACGGCACACGGTTAAGGTCCAAGCAATGGATTAGGTGGAACCCTAAAGCGATTGGTGACGAGAGCTAGTCTTCAAGGAACTACCATACAAACTCCAAATGATGATGATTGGGCACGCTGTAATTGCAACTTGAATGTGAAGTTTGTGGCATCACGGCAGTGCAAGAAGCATAAAAAATACATTTGGCTGTCAGATTTGCTAATGCTCGATGCCACTCTTTTTATGAAGAGTATTTCGAGCTCAGAAACGGGTACCATTTTTGATCTGATTTTGAAAAAACCTTAAAAATTCAACACGTACTGCAGAATAAATTTTGATATATATTTTATTTTAAATGGAATTTGTTAATTAGTTATGAAGTATAAAATTGCACTTTTATTTGTAAATAGATGACCCGGCAAACCCCCCAAAACCGTCAGTTCGTACGTTTTTTTGACCGTTTTTTTTTAAATATGATATCTGTAAACCTGTTCTTGAGTTAAATCGTGACATACCTTTCCATGCCATTTTTATTGTTTTAGAAAGATAGATAGATAGCTTGATGATTCGATTGACAAAAAAATGAATCCTAGCATGAATATCTGTTTTGAAAAATAATCACAAATTAAACGTAAGATGGCAACACTGAAGATTTTTCTCGAATTGGAATCTGGCAATAAATAATTGCTAGCACAATCACCTATTGTGATTGTTATGAGACCCATTTTCAGAAAGCACTTTGAATATGTTAACACTAGTTTTGAATTTTAATGCATCTATATATATAAAAATGGATTTCTGTCTGTCTGTCTGTCTGTCTGTCTGTCTGTCTGTCTGTCTGTCTGTCTGTCTGTCTGTCTGTCTGTCTGTCTGTCTGTCTGTCTGTCTGTCTGAACCTCATAGGCTCAAAAACTACTGAACCGATCAGCGTGAAATTTTGTATGGAGAAAGTTTTGGGGCCGGAGAAGGTTCTTATGATGGTTTGAGACCCCTCCCTTCTCTGAAAAGGGGGGCTCCCATACAAATGAAGCACAAATTTCTGCATAACTCGAGAACTGATCAAGCAAAGGAACCGAAATTAAGCATGCGGAAGTTTTTGGAGGCAATAAATGTTTATATGGTAGTCAGAGACCCCTCCCCTCTCTAAAAATGGAGGCTCCCGTACATATGAAACAGAATTTTCTGCATATCTTAAGAACTAATCAAGCAATTGGAACCAAATTTGGCATGTGGGGTTTTCTGGAGACAATTTTTTTTCTATGGTGGTTTGAGACCCCTCCCCTCTCCTAGAAGGGGGGCTGTCATATAAATGAAACTGAAATTTCTTCATAATCCTAGATCTAATAAAGCAAATAGAACCAAATTTGGCATGCGGGGATTTTAAAGGCAATGATTGTTTCTACGATAGTATGAGACCCCTCCTCACTCTCTGGAAGGGGGGGGGGGAGTCCCATATAAATGAAACAAAAGTTTCTATATAATTCGAGAACTAATCAAATGGAACCAAATTTGGCAGGTAGAGATTTTTGAAAGCAAAAAATATAAAGGGGGCTCTCATACAAATGAAACACACATTTGTGCATAACTCGAGAACTAATCAAGCATATGGAACCAAATTTGGCATGTGAAGGTTTTTGGAGGAGCGACATGTTTCTAAAGAGGTTTGAGACCCCTCCACCATCTGGAAGGGGCCAAAGGGGGGGGGGTCCATACAAATGAAACACAAATTTCTGAATAACTCGAGAACTTATCAAGTTAATGGAACCAAACATGGCGTGTAGAGTTTTTCGAAGGCAAGAAATGTTTCTATGATGGTTTGAGACTCCTCCCCTCTCCTAGAAGGGGGGCTGTCATACAAATGAAACTGAAATTTCTGCATAACTCTAGATCTAATAAAGCAAATGGAATAAAATTTGGCTTGCGGGGATTTTAAAAGCAATAAATGTTTCCACGATAGTTTGAGATCCCTCCTCTCTCTCTGGTAGAAAAAGGGGGGGCTCCCATACAAATGAAACACAAGTTTCTGCATTATTCGAGAACTAATCAAGTAAATGGAACCAAATTTGGCAAGTGGGGGTTTTTGAAGGCAAGAAATGTTTCTTAGGTGACTCGCATAACTTGAGAACTAATCAAGCATATGAAACCAAATTTGGCGTGGAGGTTTTTGGAGGAGAGAAATGTTTCTTTGGTAGTTTGAGACCTCTTCGCTATCTGGAAGAGGGCGGGAGGGAGATTTCCATACAAATGCAACACAAATTTCTGGATAACTCGAGAACTAATCAAGTAAACGAAACCACATTTGGCAGGTGGAGGTACTTGAATGCAAAAAATGTTTCTATTGTGGTTTGAGACTCCTCCGCTCACAGAAAGAAGGGTCTCTCATGTTTCTATTGTGGTTTGAGACTCCTCCGCTCACCACAGAAAGAAGGGTCTCTCATACAAATGAAACACGAATTTCTGCATAACTCGAGAACAAATCAAGCAAATGGAACCAAATTCTGCATCTGGAGGTTTTTGAAGGAAATAAATGTTTCTAAGGTAGTTTGAGACCCCTCCGCCTTCTGGAAGGGGAGACTCCCACAAAAATGAAACATAATTTTTAGCATAACTCGAGAGCCAATGAAGCAAATGAAACCAAATTTGGTATGTGGAGGTTTTTGGAGGCTAAAAATGTTTCTATGGCAGTTCAATCAATACCCCTCCCCCATTTGAAGGGGGGAGGGTCTTCCATACAGATTAACCGCAACTTTCTGCATAACTCTAGAACTAATCAAGTAAATGAATCCACATTAAGCATATGGGGGTTTTTGGAGGCTAGATTTCTATAAACATAAAAATGAATTTCTCTCTGTCTGCCTGTCGGACCCCTATAGACTCGGAAAGTTCTGAACCGACCAACGTGAAAATTTGTATGAAGGGGTTTTTGGGGCTGGGGAAGGTTTTTATGATTGTTTGAGACACCTTTTTTCTCAGGAAGGGGGGCTCTCATATAAATGAGACACAAATCTCTTCATAACTCGAGAACTAATCAAGTAAATCGAATCTAATTTGCCATGTGAGGAGTTTTAAAGGCAAGAAGGTTTCTATGGTTGTTCAAGACCCCTCCTCTTTCTGAAAGAGGGAGGGTGCTTTCATACAAATGAAACTCAAATTTGTGTATAACTTGAGAACTAATCAAGCAAATGGAACCAAATTTGGCATGTGGGGGGTTTTGAAGGCAATGATTGTATAGTGTTTTGAGAAACCACCCCCTTTTGGAAGGGAGGCCTCCCATACAAATGAAACACAAATTTCTACCAAAAATGAGAAATATCCAGGTTACTTAAACACAAAACGTGTATTTCTCGGATAAGAAGCATGTTTTGATAGAGGTTTGAACTCCTGCTTTTTCAAAAAACAACTCATTTTATTTCATTTAGTTGCAAGCGTAGCAGCGCACGCACCGGGTTCAGCTAGTTTAATATAAAACATGAATTGTTTAAAAATCAATATCTCCATGACGGAGCAAATTGTTTTGTCTCGATAAGTGATCCTTATATAAAAAAGTCTGCTAAACACATTGAAGCCATAAAAAATGGAAAAAAGTGGGGGCATTTTGAGAAAAACGCAAGTTAATATTTCAACCACAAAACTAACAATGGTGGCAACATTGTAAAAAATATTTAAAATATTTATTTGGTAGCAAATTCAATTTCCTTCAAGAAAAGTATTTAACATTGTTTGTAGCATCGAGATATTCAATAAACAATATATTGACTTTTCAAAAATCTCAAAAAAATGGGGGCAGCCCATGGGCCGAGGGGTTCACTGATTGGTCTAAATCTTTGGATTTTTGATTAATAGCCTAGAACAAGTATATCAGCCAATTTTGGTTTGAATCGAAGAGGGTCGATGCATTTCTCCGGTCACTTGATATGGAATGACCCTGATTGCGTTAGGTTCTCGCCGAGCGGTCTCACTAACACTAGCGCCAAGTGTACATCGTTGAAAATATCCCATCATTCACATTCATCAACCTTCAATATCCCATCAGCACATTCATCAATCTTCATTTTAATGAAAATAAAAAAATGATTAAGATTTAGTGCATTGCATCCAAGGAAATTGACATTTTAGTAAATGCACTTTTGTCCTAAATTCAAAACATCATATTTCTGGCTCTACTTTAATATTGCATTGGTACATTGAAAAAATATTTCACTTAGCTACTACCAACAATCAATATGCAACTAGCTATTTGAAATTGGTTCACTGTTGTAGAACCCCTTGGTCCGAAATACACTTTGAAGTCAGCACCTTGTTGTACATATTTGCGCCTTTGTTTTGATTTGCTGTGTTATTTTGACAGAATATTTGAGAGTGTGTTCATGCGAGTTCATTATTAGGGGCGCATTATTGAGCTTGGGACCGAGCTTGGGACGGATGTTCTAGTACTGACTGAGCCAAGAAAAAAATCGTATTTGTATGGGACCTACTGGTCTTAGAGTTAGTCTATGCTACTACTGGATATACATGTAAATATTTTCCAATACTAAAATAAGTGACTTTTACATGAATATCGCATACAAAAAGTAATTCTACTTGACTTATCATTTATATTTCACTGGGCACGTAAGATTCACTTGATTGTCCCACTTTCTGAAAGACATGAAAGTTAAATGAGTTTTTAGTGGATATTTTCTGATAATGTTAATTTTTTTTTTGGGTGTAGTGTAGTGTAAACTAGTGTTGATTTCGTTAGGGCAGCTGCAATGCAATTGATGACGCTGTCATTTTATTTCTGTTTACAACAGGGTTGCTACGATTGGCTATGCATAGGCGGAAACGATAACAAACATCACATATAATAATTCAAAATGATGATGGCAATCAAATGAAAATGGATATTCCAACTTAAGAGAGATTCATTGTTCTACAATTTTAACTTACCAATATTTGTAATTAACATAAATTGAAATCTATCGAAATTCAGTCACAGCATCGTGAATCACCTCCTCGCTACATCCATGCTAAGACCAACAACAATCGAGAGAACATGTGTGCGAAGATTCTGAAGAAATGCGATATCCTCCCCCTTGTTCCAAGCTATTTGTTGCCTCCGACTGACGGCGATGACGATGATGATGATGACGGTGTGGCCAGAAATCTCCGGGCAAGCGGTCTGGTGTCGAATTACAGTGGCAGAAGCAAGCGACATCGCTTGAATAGACGTATTACTGGACTTATTGAAATACTTTACGACACATACCAATCTTGTTCTTCCCCCCTGCAATCTTCGTGTTTGAATAAGGGCAGCTCCTTCGTTCTCCCGACAAATCTGGAATCTCGGTGTGTGCAAGGAAGCTACTCTCTTCGTGTCTATTATGGGGGTGATATGAATGCTTGGAATAACATATATTTACTGCTGAGATTGTACCCCAAGCCACTCACGGTGAATGACAAACTTTCTCCTCACACGATGCTGGTACAAAGCGCCCGAAGAAAATCGATAGCTACTACTTTTGCTTCCTAACTTCTGGAAAATTAAAAACTTTCAAGAGGAGCTGGGCCAGCCCAGCAGCCCACAACTGAAGTCTTCGCTGAGTGTTTTATTAATTCCGTTTCTTCTTCCTGCCAAAAGTGGCACCCCCTCGAAAAGTTGAACCGTATTGAAATTAAAACAAATAGAGCTTAGACGATGGCAACCAGTGATCGAATTTCGGGGTACGGCGAATTTCCGTCACTTTGCAAATGGATTTTCCAGCACTCAGTGAATTGAAATAAATTTCCATTCAAGTAAGTGTGCAGCCCCGCTCGAGTTCAAGTAATCCGGGTGGGGTGGGGTGGGGTGGGCGGATGCTATTGTCTTCCGTGTTTACTCGTCGGCACCTTTATTGGCCCGGTGGAAATGAATTCAAGTGTGACCATGTTGAAGAGAGAGAGAGAGAGAGATTTAAAACGAGTTTGCCAATTGAGGCGATACTCGAGGTGAATTATTCGTCGGAATCAATGGACGTAAATCAACCACAGAAGGTTTTTTAAGCATGTATTCTGTGCTTTTCAAACGAATCAATTATCCCAAACGTGATTAATCGGTTCGTAATGGAGCTCTTCTTCACGGTACAAGCAACAATTATCGCACTATCGGTTACTCAATAAATCAGTTCGCTTTATTCAAATACATCATCAGCCACTTTGGCTGACCAATTTTCCAATAAAGAGCCATCCTTTCTGCCCACCAGGCACCATCAGTAAAAATAATGGGCGATGCCCCGCACTTTTCCCCCGCCAGCCTTGAATCGCTTTCCTGTTCTGTTCTTCCCCGGCGGAAAACCCGATTACCATCATTATTACTATTATTATTACTACGATTATTCACACCTATTACTTGGTGCTATTATTCTATTGAAACATGAATTCCACTTCATCGAAGCCCCTATGCATACAAGTCAACCCATTCGCCCTCTATCGGATTCATAACTCCGGCTATTTATTTATTTACCCAGCCCACAATTCTTCTCTTCTGCTCTGTCCACGGCTTTGGGTTGCACTCCGGTGGTAAATCACCGATGGATCCCACTAGCCAAGAGCGGTGGTGGCGGCGGTCCGGTCGATGAAGCGGTCCTCCGGGGATTCAACAAAGCGCCGTGGTCGTCGGTGACTGTCGAATGGACCGATGAATCGGACGCCGACGAGCAGAAAGGAATCCCAAATCGGTGCTTAATTTGTTTATAAAACATCACTTTCAACGCTTTCGGGAGTTGACTGGTGGGGGAAGGAGGGACTCCGGTGGCATTCGGGGATGTTCTGGTGCGGATTTTTGAGTGTGTCATGGGCTAAGGGAATTGATTTAGTTGAAATAGATTTTGGAAATGCATTCGTAAGATGTTATAATTAACTTAGTTTTGAATAGCTCGTATCGTCAATGGATGATAAACGAACGGAAATGAAAAAGTTAAAACAGATCTCAATATATTAAGGTGAAAGTTGATTGATTTCTATTGCTCTGACTTCACCACACCCATTCGAGCCACACCAAAATTCAAGTTACATCGTGATGTTGGTCATATCCGTAAATTATGCTAAATAGCCAAAACTGGAAGTATTGACATCATTCGGCATGCAATGTTGATGAAAATTACTATTCTAATCAGTGTATTAGCAATAAACTGATAATTATTATTCAAATAAAAATATAAATGATGATTAAAATATTAAAAATTAAAATATTTTGATATATTAATTCTAATAATAACAATTATAAGCATTGGTAATAGTCTTCTATCCATTTTATTATTATTATTTGTAACAACATAATTGACGGCTTTCGCCCCAAATCGTATTCGGAGTTGGCAGCACCCTCTCATATTACTTTCTGGGTGAGTAGACCATGACTAGATAAGCCACTTTGCATACTTAGTTTCTTCATTTTTTTTTCTTAGACTGCCGTTTGAAAAGGGCTAAACTTTTTTTTATCGATTTTTTTCAAATGTGTTTAATAAAAAAATGACTGCTCCTACAAAGAAGTGCTTTATGGGTGATTATCACAAAATAAGTTAAGTTTTAAGAAAAAAATATTGGAAAAAATCCAAAATGAGCCTTACACTGAAAAATATAATGTTTAAATATTCAATGTCAATTAAAAAATAAAACGCTTTTTGATTTCGATGAAATTTTGTCTCAAGATAGGTAATTCTGTTTTCTACCAACCGTTAATGCATTACAAGATGGGCACTTTTAAGGAAACAAAATTTATCTAACATTAACTTTTTCAAGTCCCACTGATTTTTTTTTTCAGTGAAACCAGTGAAGGTCATAACTATCTCAAAATCCAAAAAACTGTGAAAATTGGTTTTACAGTATTTACACAGTTGTGACCAAAGCATCGTATTTTGAATCAATAAGACAAATTGAGTTTTATTGGATTCTGGGATGGTTATGACCTTCACTGGTTTAGTTTTTGATGACCAAAAACACTGAAAAAAAAATGGGACATGAAAAAGTTTTTGTGAGAAAAACTTTGTTTCCTTAAAAGTGCCCATTTTGTGATGTATTAACGGTTGGTAGAGAACATAATTACCTATTTTGAGACAAAATTTCATCGAAATCAAAAATGGCGTTATTTTTTAAATCGACTTTGGATATTTAAAAATTATTTTTTTCACTGTAAGGCTCATTTGGATTTTTTTGGATTTTTTGGCCCATAATAGGATAGAAATAGTTTCTAGGAATTATTCCAAACATTCGGACATCCATTCTTGCAAATTCAATAGATGTTCCGATATTGTGTCTCCGTACCGGAACACAGCGCAGTAACCCGGATTAACATGAACCAGAAGAATTCAAATGGTCATTGTCGATACTGTTCTTAAATTGAATGAGGTTTTGAATCTAACGGTGCCAAACGAATTAAAATAGGCCAATAATTGCCAGAGTAATAATCATTGGTTAAGGATTATTTTGGTTGTGATCATAATAATGATAATGAATATGTTCATAACAATGATCAGGTTTATGACTTTTTTGATTAGCATTTTAATTGTTACTTTAATTTTTCGTATGACTCTTTTTACTATTGTTATTATTATTACAATTATTTTTATCCTTATCATTAATATTATTATTCTTGTTTATTTTACTGAAATTATTATAATACTCATCTTTCCAATCTTTGGTTTTTTGGTTTTGATGTAAGTTTTGTTTATTTCATTATGGTTATAATCATAATGATTATATGATTGCTATGATTGTCATTAAAATTCTGTTTATTTTCAAAAAAAGATTTTAAGGACAATAATCATTATTCTGTTGAATCTTTATTAGGATTTTCAAGATAATTTAGCACATTAGTATTATGATTATGATAATTATGATAAAATTAAATAATAATACAGTAACTATGGGCAATAATGTTTTTATGATATACTAGCTGAACCCGGTGCGAGCCTTGCAACGCATGCAACTAAATGAATGAAAAATTAATAAAACTTGCGCGTTTAGAGTTCTGAATGAATCTGGTTAAAATATTTTCGTTAGCTTGAGTGTGTTATTTATGCAAAAAAAAAGGTTTGTGTAATTAATTCAATTCTTGGACCGGTTGTTTCTACCGGTTTTGCTTTCTGCGTAGAAACATTTCAAAGACAAACGAAACCGTATCGTGTCAATATGTACGAAATTTTCTCTTGCATAATCTAACCTTCTTGTGCATAATGTAGCACTGAGAGTAACTCAACCAATTCTTGATTAAAAAGGGGTTCAAACTTCTATCAGAATATGCTTCTTACCCGAGAAATACAGATTTTGTGTTTTAGTTGCATGGATAATTATCATGTTTGGTTCAAATGTCTGTTTCATTGGTTTGAGAGCCCTCCTTCCCCCTCTCCAGAGGGAAGGCGTCTCGAACCACCTAAGAAAAAAATTCTGTCCAAAAACCCCCACCTGTCAAAGTTGGTTCCGTTTGAACTCCAATTCCAAGAACTCGAGCTTTGCAGAAATTTGTGTTTCATTTGTATCGAGTTCCTCCCCTTCCAGCTGGGGAAGGAGCTTCGAACTATCATAAGAACCTTCTCCGGCCTAAAAAACCCCTATATATAAGTTTTCATAACAGTAGGTATGATTCTCATGTTTGGTTGACATTTGTGTCTAATTTTCATGAGAGCCCACCCCTTTCAGAGAGGGGAGGAATCTCAAACCTCCATAGAAACATTTCTTGGTTCCGAAAACCCCCACACCCCAAGTTTGGTTCCATTTGCTTGATTAGTTCTCGAATTATGCAGAAATGTGTGTTTCATTGGTGTGGGAGCACCCCTTCCAGATGCGGGAGGGGTCTCGAACCATCATAAGAACCTTCCCTGACTCAAAAAGTCCCTGCAAAAAAATAATCATACCTGTTGGGATTCTCATGTCTGGCTCAAATTCGTGTTTCATTTGTATGAGAGCTTCTTCTTCTAAAGAGGAGGGTGGTCTCAAACCACCGTTGAAACATTGCTTGCCTACAAAACCTCCACATACCATATTTGGTTCCATTTGTTTGATTAGTTCTTGAGTTATGCAGAAAATAGTTTTTCATTTGCATTGAAGCCCCCCTTGCTAAAAGCGGGAGGGGTGTCGAACTATCTTAAGATCCTTTCCCGGACCCAAACACCCATGCATACAAATTTGCATAGCGTTAGGGATAGTTCTCAAGTTTGGTTTAAATTTGTGTTTCGTATGTATGGGAGAACCCTTTTCCAGAGTGAGGAGAGGTCTCTAATTACCATAAAAATATGTCTTGCCTTCAAAAACTCGCCCATGCCATTTTCGTTTCATTTGCATGGGGCCCCCCTTTCTAGAGGCGGGAGGGGTCTTGAACTATTATAAGATGCTCTCCCGGACGTAAATAGTCCTACATACAAATTAGCATAGCAGTAGGGATAATTCTCATGTTTGGCTTGAATTCGTGACTCATTTTTATGGGAGCCTCTTTTTCCAGGGGAGGAGGGGCTTCAAACCACCATAAAAACATTTCTTGCCTTCAAAAACTCACCCATACCAATTTTGATTCCATTTGCTTGATTAGTTCTCGAGTTATGCAGGAATTTGTTTTTCATTTGCATGGGAGCCCCCCTTTCTAAAGGCGGGAGGAGTCTCGAACTATCATAAGATACTTTCCCGGACCCAAAAACCACTGAATACAAATTTGCAAAGCAGTAGGCATAGTTCTCATGTTTGGTTGAAATTTGTGTTTCATTTGTATGAAGAGGGGATATGGCGAAAGAGTCTCAAATCACCATAGAAACATTTCTCTCTTTCAAAAACTTCCACATGCCAAATTTGGTTCCATTTCCCTGATTAGTTCTTGAGTTATGCAGAATGTTGTGTTTCATTTGAATGGGACCCCCCCCCCTTTCAGAAAGGGGAGGGGTCTCAAATCAACATAGAACCATTTTTTGTCTTCAAAAACCACAAAATACCAAATTTGATTCCATTTGCTTGATTAGTTCTCGAGTCATGCAGAATATTGTATTTCATTTGTATCGGAGCCCCCCTCCCCCTTTAGGATGGGGAGGGGTCTCAAACCATTATAGAAAAAAAAAATTGTCTTCAAAAATCACCACATGCAAAATTTCGTTCCGTTTGCTTGATTAGTTCCCGAGTTATGCAGAATATTGTGTTTTATTTGTATGGGAGCGCCCTCCCCCCCCCCCTTTGGACGGGGAGGGTTCTCAAGCTACCATAGAAACCTTTATTTCCTTCAAAAACTCACACATGCTAAATTTGGTTTCTTTTGATGGATTAGTTCTCGAGTTTTGTAGAAATTAGTGTTTCATTTGTATGGGAGCGCCCCTTTCCAGAGAAGGGAGGGGTCTTTAACTATTGAAAGAACCTTTTCCGGCTCCAAAAATCCAAATCCCAAAAATTTCACGCTGATCGGTTTGGTAGTTTTCGAGTCTATTAGGTTTAGACAGACAGACAGACAGAAATCCATTTTGTTATATATTGATATTGAAGATTTTTTAAATCTGAAAATTGTAATGTCGTTTACGGTTGTTTAGATAACGGAAGTATAATATTCCTGTTTTTGAAATGCATTTTTGAAATCATACCGTCAAATGACAAACTTCAATTCATACAAGTTATTGGACGAAAGTTTATCTAGGGAAATCATTCTGATCTGCACATTGAAGACAAAATAAGCGTACGGTAGTAGAGTCAAATGCAATTGACATTTTTTTCAAAAACTTCTGTATTTTGAATCTTCTTACAAAGTATGTCAGAATTTTATTTTGAAAATGTTTTATCGGTTCAACTCCATATTCGTCTACATTATTACCATCCTTCAATAGTAAAAAAAAATGTTTTGGTGTTTTCGACTTCTGATATTTATATTTTGTGTTCATAACAAATATTTGTTTGTTTTATTTTCAAGAAAAAAATAAATGAATTTGTACATGTTCCCTTCAAATTATTCCCTTAAAAAATAAGCTCTTCATAAAGTAAAACTCAAATCAATCATCAGTCGCTTGCTGTTACGAGCATAGACAAAGTTGAACTCCTTTGAAACTAGCTGTTTGCAGCAACTGAATAGCAAAAATAAAGTGTAGCACTTGGATACATCTACTATTTGATCGAGCAATGCATTGCTCTAATTTTCATATCAATGGCAAGAGGCCTTTCAATTTGGTTTTCATTTTCAAGAATGAAATTTGAATCTTGAAAACATTCTGCAAGAAAACAACATCTTCTATTTAGTGATCGTTTCAGTTAAACTGAGTGTTGAAGTTTCTAGCAGTACGTCATTGTTTTAGTTGTGTTTAAAAGAAAAGAATTTTATTTTTTTTAATTCGCTCGATCATATCAGTGGAATCAAAATCCAGAATAAATCCTCAAACCATGAAATACGTTGTATCAGACTACAAAACATTTCATTTGAAGGATGTTTTGAAAAATTGGTGCATTAGTGGCCTGAAAATATTTGATTTTATATTTTTTACACAAAAATCTATGTTTTCGTTTCATAGAAAACATTCGTTTCTTTGGAAAAAGTTATCAATCCTCTTTTGATACCTATTTGTGCTTTGATGCTATGAATTTCTGAAAAAATTTCATATGATTGGTATTTTAGTTTAAAAAATAAAGACTTTTGAAAAATCCGGAAACTCTCACGTTACATCAGATTTATATTTTGTTTCAGTGTTTTTAGCGAGTTGTGATATTTAGGACACCTATAGTGATTCATGAAATGCTAAAAAGTTGTTTCTAAATATTTGCATTTGCATGCTTTCGTATCTAGGAGTTGCCTAAATAGAGCGCTTATCCAAAAAGACTAGCGTCTTCACCCAATTATCGTAAACATTTTATAATAAGTTGTCCGAATTGAGATGAGGAGGGTATATTTGACTCATAGAACAAGTCACATGTAACAAAAACACTGGTATATACCTAACTTCGTTAGTTTCTATCTGAAAAGATTAGTCAGTATGTATTCATCATGAACAGAAATTCAGTCCGAAGACTGACTTTCACAACTACCAACTCCAGATATGGTTTCCTGTTCTGCCGATGAGCTTCCAGCTGATTTGTTAGGATTTGTTTCCAAACTTCGCTTCTTTTTCCACCACTCAAACATCGCTCTCGTTTTCCTTTCTGAAAACCATTTTAGTGTCTAAATTCACTGAGTTGCTTCTGAAACAATAAATGCTAAGGCTATTTTACTTTTGACTCATCAAAAAATCGTTATTTTTAATAATATATTTTAGACCATATTTATACGGCAGACGGTTTACTGTAAAAACAGACCACCGTCCACTCGTATACTTATTCTCTATGAAAAATCCCTCGTCAAAGTTAACACGGATGAGACTCGAGTTAGAAGAGTACACATTCGATATAGAATACGTGAAAAGCAAAGAAAATGTCAGCGCTGATGCTCTTTCATGAATTTTTATTGACTCTGATGAACTCAAGAATATCCCATGTTTACCAGTCCAAACGAGAAACATGACGAAACAACAAACTACCCAACATAATGATAACACAAATACTAATTCACTTGTTACTGAGATTGATCACCTCAGGGCATATGAATCAGTAAATAACTTAGATGCTTTTAGTATGCCTAAAGTTATTTTTGATTTTGACGACAACAAGTTATGTATACGACTTCTTACAAAGAACCAGAAAAGAATTGTTGCACAAGTGCAATTATTCTATAACGGTAACAACATTGATTTGCAAAAAAGTCTGCAGACGCTAGATAATATGGCCAACAAAACGAAAATAAAAACGCTAGCTATGAAAATGAACGATAAAATTTTAACTCTAATTCCTCGAGAAGCATTCAAAAAAGCATGCAACGAAATCTTAAAATGTGCGACAATAATACTTTATGTGCCAGCACAAATAATTAATGATGAGAAAATTATACAAAGGAAAATCTCTGAAAACCATGACACACCTACGGGAGGTCATATCGGTATTTGTAGATTATTACAACGACTAAGATCGAAATATTACTGGACAAACATGAAATGTTTCGGTACTATCGCAGAATATATAAAACAATGCGATAAGTGCATAAAGAATAAACACCGAATAAAGACAAAAGAAAAATTTATAGAGACAACTACTCCGATCAAGTGCTTTGAGTTGGTCTCAATTGACACTATCGGACCACTAACAAAATCGAAACTTGGGAACAGATACGCACTTACCATACAATGCGATCTGTCCAAATATATAATTATCGCACCAATCCCAGATAAAAATGCACACACTTTAGCTAAAGCTTTTGTCGAAAATTTGATTCTGGTATATGGTTGTCCGATAACTATAAAATCAGATCTCGGAACAGAATATAAAAATGAACTGTTCAAAAACATCTGTGAATTTCTCTCAATAAACCAAAAATTTTCCACAGCATATCACCCAGAAACTATTGGTAGTCTTGAAAGGAATCATCGCGTTCTTAATGAATATCTGAGACATTTCATTAACGAACATCATGATGACTGGGACACCTGGTTGCAATACTACACTTTCTGCTATAATACAACCATTCATACAGACCATAATTTTAGCCCATATGAATTAGTTTTTGGTAGGGTAGCTAACACCCCAAGCTCCATTGAAAATACAACATCCATAGATCCACAGTATAATTATGATTCATATTTAACAGAATTAAAATACAAAATTCAAGTAACTACGTTAAAAGCAAAAAGATTATTAGAAAGAAGCAAAACGACTAGACTAAGAAATCATTCTCAAAACGTGAACCCTATAGATGTTAAGTTACACGATAAAGTCTATCTGAAAAAAGAGAACAGAAGAAAACTGGACAATGTCTATTCAGGTCCATATGAAATAATTGCAATAGAACACCCTAACGTTACCATTAAAAATTGTTTAACTAATGAAAACCAACTAGTGCATAAAAATCGCATCATTTTATGTTGATAGTAAACTTAAGTTTCAAAACAACTTTCTAAATAACTAGCATTAAAATAATCATCAATAATTAAACATAATCTTAAAATGATTTCACTGCATAAAATCATTCTTTTAAAAGGGAAGGAATAACTAGCATATCTATATAACTAATGATGATAAACAATTAAGAAAATTTGTGAGAGGTCGCCGGAATCAGATAACTATTCTTTTAGAACTATTAAGATTCAGTTAACTATTTTTCCTTAGGGGGATGGTGTAACATGTGCATCACACATGTTATCAAATCCTTTTAGTTCGTCTCAAAAAGACCACACCAGTGGAATCCATTTCTTAGAAATATTTGTTCATATGCCATCGAACTGCCTATGCAATAAAATGCAAATTATTGCATAAGCATGGTCGATGACTTCAACAGTTCCCAACAATTCTGACAAGACACAAATGTGTCGTACTCATATTTCACGCTGCGACAAGCGAACTTGGCGCATCGTTGTCAAGCGAGCTAGTTGCTAAGAGCCTTCTCCGCATTCTCTCATTCTTTCTCTCTTCGCCCAAAATAATATCGATCACTGATTGGTGATCGAGTAAATAACAAACATACATAACTGATTCCCAGTACCTCCTTAAGCTAAGCAGAGTAACTTAAAAATAATTGAATAAACATTCTTAACCAGCGATCAGTCGAGTACACACGTATCTTACTGCTACAGAGTGATGACAGCCTTCTGTACTAAAGTGTCAAGTTTAACTTATTACACAATTCATTGATTCAAATTTGTTTACATTATTCATTGAAATAATTCAAGTGATTGCATGCGCATGCAATTGCTGCTGATGATTATGGCCCACTTTCCACTGCAATTAGAGATAGTATATTTCACGAAACTTATCAATTGATCAATTGACACAAAAACATACGAGTCATTCGAAAGCTTGATCATGATCTCGCTGCTGGTGGTTTAGCTTCTATCCTCATTCCGGCACCCGTTCTAACGAATGGGATATTTTTCCCTTCTACGCTTGGTGCGGATGTTCTACATTTCATTGTTCTTCCGCATGGGTACAACTCGGAGCACATATGGGGAGAACAGTACAAAATGCACTGGTGGGGTAGAATGACCCACTCAATAAATATGCTCAAATCTTTAAAACTATAGATTTAATGGAAATTATAAATAAAAACAAATTTTAAATAAAACAGCATAACTCATAATTTGGTAGTAGGCTAAGGCACTTTATACACCAAATATGATCAAAATTGAAGAAATTGTCCCGACTGTTACTCACATGTAAATAATAGTGTTATTCAAATAAGCTTTTAACAAGCGTTAATATCCATGGTTTATAATAAATCCACATCACATATATTGCACACAACAAAACATCAAGATAGTGTCAAAACTTCACTATAATTCCTCGTATTTTCAGAATATTTAGAAAAAAGCATGCGAAACTAAAACTGGGGCAGAACGCACTGTGTCGTTATGTATACATCTACACGCTAAGAAAAAAATACTCAGTGGAGCGGTTAAATGTATGAAGCCAATGTTGAGTATACAAAACTTACTTCTGGTAAAATTCTACTCAAAAGTAAGTAATTTGAACCCAATGGTAGATAAACACAAATAAACCCAACTTGCTACCCACATTTAACTGCTCCTTTGGGTACTTCTTTCTAAGCGTGTATATAATGAGGAGTTGGCAACATATCCCAACGTTTTGCGCAACGTCTTTATTCTATAGCCATTGGCTGCTTGACAACCAAACAGAGCTAAGAGGCGATATGTTGCAACTTTACACCTCTAATGAGTAACTTTTTATGGCTGTGTTTTTAATTTTTACAAGCGGAGCATGCTATCCCATTAATGTGGTTTAAAATATACTAGTGCACTATGGTACGAATGGACAAATTTCGCGACAAAAATCGATAACTCGAAATCCATTAGCTTTTTTTTATGAAAATTTTTATATATTTATATTAATCCATCTCCTTTTTTTAATCAAAAAATATATCACAGACAAACAGACATAACATATCGAACATTTGACACTACAAATCATCGTCACTAACACACCTGCGCGTTCTGTTCAGCACACTGTGATGGATGATTAAGCTGAGTAGATGGCGGTAGTGTGTTAACGTTAAACGTAAGAAAATCGAGTATACGCGCTATCTGTGGCCATATTACCAACTAAGAAACATTTGAAGTGGATGTTCAATGCGTAATCGATGAAAGAAACTGCAAGTGCTTTGTATGTTGGTCTGTGTTAACATATTCACATTTGTTTACTTACATTTATTTACATCATTTTATGTACATTTATCTAATTATATTTATGTATTTACATATGCAAAGTTTCATTAAATTCAAATATCTGCAATTCTGAACAAGTGAAAAAACCCTCTAAATCATATGAATAAAAAGTTGAAAATTTTATTATCAGAATAAAAGGACCAACCTAGTCACCATTCGTTCGTACCATAGTGCAGTGTTTTCGTGCGTCTTAACCCAATTTTAGGGTGCATATTGAGCAATAAAACGGGCGTTTTACCCTGAAGTTGTCTTGGCATCATATTGGAAAAGGTGTAAAATATCATGAAAAACCATCGTTTAGAATTAAAATCACATTTGATCTACAACGAAAACATCGTAATGCACCATATTCAATAACTTATTCCTATCTTTCAGCTTCAATAACCTAGAAATTCACGATATTGCTTAAACGGTGCATTTTGTACCATCCTCCCCTACGTTAGTCTTCTATCCATTTTATTATTATGATAATGATATTTAGATTGGTAACAACATAATTGACGGTATTCGCCTCAAATCGTATTCGAAGTTGGCAGCACTCTCTCAGATTACAACGAAACTTTCTGGGTGAGTAGACCATGACTAGATAAGCCACTTTGCATACTTAGTTTCTTCATTTTTTTCCCCTAAACTGTCATTTGATAAGAGCAAATGTGCTTAATAAAAAATGACTACTCCGGTACGGCGGTATCGGTAATTATCACAAAATAAGTAAAGTTTTAAGAAAACATGATTGAAAAAAATCCAAAATGAGCATAACAAAAAAAAAAAATTTAATATTCAAAGCCGATTTAAAAAAAAACGCCATTTTTGATTTCGATGAAATTTTGTCTCAAGATAGGTAATTATGTTCCCTACCAACCGTTTATAAATTACAAGATGGGCACTTTTAAGGAAACACAGTTTTTCTAACAAAAACTTTTTCATGTCCCATTGATTTTTTTATTTTTTTTTATTTTCAGTGTTTTCAAAAACCAAACCAGTGAAGGTCATAACCATCCCAGAATCCAATGAAATTCAATTTGTCCTATTTATTCAAAATACAATGCTTTGGCCGCAGTTGTGTAAATACTGTGAAACCAATATTCACAGTTTTGTTCATATCTACAAGCCTCTTTGAGCGACATCATCAAAAGTCGTTTTTGAACTTGTTGTTTTTTTTTGCCATTTCGAGCCTCAGAAATAAAATCATTTGTTCCTGGCATTGATCTGCTGAAATCATTATCATCAAAGAATTTTCTTACTAATTGTTTTGCATCGTCATCAATATCATGCCCCCTTCTTTTTTCCGTTATACAAAGTATACCCTGTTCATCAACAAGATTTTATTAACTGACCAAGACTTTGGCAGTACAGATAGTATTTTAATCTGATCGCTTCTGTCATTTGTATGGTGATTGGTGATCTCCTTTAACAGCATAATTATCTCGTCATACGCCTCCACTTTACCAAAATTTTTGCGAACTGCTTTCTTAATCTACCATGATTTGTTTATGCAGTATTCCATACATGTTTCTAGATGAGATTGGCGATAAACTCAATGTTTCAGCAATGGTATTAAAATCAACACTATATAGACTCTGTAGTTGAACTGTTCACGGGATTGACTCCAATGATGGAATTGATGGTACCATATCTGTAAGATCAAAAAAGGTCAGAATTATTATAAAAAAAGTTAACATGTTGAAGGATAACTTGCCAAACTCATGTTCGATTTGATGACCACTCGTTGACGGTTCTGGATCATCATGAGCAACAACAGCCCACTAATTGATAGTAGCATAGTTTCTTCGTTTCCATCCGATCAGCGTTTTTTCGTATTCGGACCTCTATTGTGACTTATCAATCCACGACATGACTCACAAATACTCATCGATTCGTCGATTTCATGGGTATATCCCAAGGAATGAATTTTGTCTATTATCCTTGATGCCATGGTACGTAGGTTATGACGGTTGCACTTGTTTATTTTTGCACAGCACTCCATTATGACACTTTTCAGAACTGCTTTTTATAACCGCTCGCAAAGAGAAGTAACCCGTTGAAAGTCACTGATTCACTTTCTTGTTTAGTTAACATTTGGTTTAGGAAACGAATCAAGGTTTCTTTTGATAAGGTAGTTCGATTCAACTAAATAGCTTTACCTAGTATTAGGTAAGAAGAGGGGTAGAAACTTTTTGGTAGAAATTACAGTACCACGTATGAAATGCGTGCTCTAATATTGAATATTAAGTCGTACTTCTTGAGTGCGCCTGCGTGAATATGCGTGGGTTGCTTTTTCTCACATCACAAATGAAGTTTCATTGCATTTTGAGATGACTACATAGTCGTATAACCTTCACTGGTTTAGTTTTTGATAACCAAATACACTGAAAAAAAAATTAATGGGATATGAAAAAGTTTTTGTTAGAAAAACTTTGTTTCCTTAGAAGTGCACATCTTGTGATGTATAAACGGTTGGTAGGGAACATAATTATCTATCTTGAAACAAAATTTCATCGAAATCAGAAATGGTTTTTTTGAATCGAATTAATCTTTTTTTTTTTTTTTTTTTCAGTGTAGGGTTCATATTGGACTTTTTTCTTAAAATTTGATTTATTTTGTGATAATCACCCATAAAGCACTTTTTTGTAGGAGTAATCATTTTTTTATTGAATACATTTGAAAAAAATCGATGAAAAAAAGTTTAGCCCTTTTCATAAGACAGTCTAGGATTTTTTTTTCTTTATTTAAGAAACTTTTAGCCTCCTGGGCTAGTTTGTCTCATAACCGTCTAGGAAAAAATAGAAGAAACTAATTGCATACTTAGTTTCTTCTACTTTTGTGGCTTATCTAGTCATGATCTACACACCCAGAAAATCTCGTTTTAATCTGAGAAGGTGCTGCCAACATTTGTTCGAGTTGGCGCGGAAACCGTTAATTATGAGCACTGTGAAGATTTGTATTTTGATTTCTATTTTGATAAATGAATGTTGTTGTATTGTATAGTAATAAATATTATCATGATAACTATTGAGATGATTATTACTATAATCAATCATAATTTCAATTTTACTGTTGTGGTACTGATGAATTTGATAAGTATTATATGATCAAGAATAAAGATTATCATAACGATTATGATCGTAATTTTTTTTTTCTAAATGTGGTTTAAGTTTTTATTAAATTATTTCGACTTTATTACAATATATACACAAAGGTTATTTTTGCACGGGGAATACGTTACACTTTTAGTATGGTACCGTGTAAAAAAGACTAAATAGAGTTGATAAATTCACATGCTTTATCATTTTATACTTCTTCGATTTTGATTGTATGCGTTACCACTCTATGCAATAATCAAAATCCAGTATTTTTTTAATTTTTAAGTATTTACACCAAAAATTGTGATTTTCCTTAAAAACTGCCATATGATTACTCTTGGCGTAAAAAGTGATTTGAATAAGGTCACCAAATCCGGTTGCATCGTGATGGATGACGAAACATACGTCAAGGCCGACTTCCGTCAACTTCCTGGGCAAGAACATTTCGTTGCCAAGTCGAAGTTCGATGTTCCGGAGGATGTTCGAAAGAAGAAACTATCGAGATTTGCAAAGAAGTTTCTAATCTGGCAGGCGATTTGCGGATGTGGTGAAATAAGTGCTCCCTTCATCACTTCCGGAACAATAAACGGTGCGATTTACACGGAAGAGTGCCTTAAGAAGCGTCTCTTGCCATTCATTAAGAAGCACAAAGGATCAACTCTGTTTTGGCCTGATCTAGCATCCCGCCACTACGCTCGAAACGTATTGGAGTGGTACCGAGCCAACGGAGTCAATTTTGTGCCAAAGGATATGAACCCACCAAATTCACCGGAACTTCGTCCAATTGAAAAATTCTGGGCAATTGTGAAAACGGAACTTCGCAAACATCCCAAAACTATAAAAACAGAGCTAGAATTGAAGAAAATTTGGGTAAAAACAACAAAAACACTGGGAAAATCAGTTGTACAAAATTTGATGGGTGGAGTGAAAAGGAAGGTGCGGGCATTCGGGATGGGAGACGAAATTGAATAAAACAAATGTTGTAAATCAAAACTCATTAGTAGTTCTTCATTCCCTGAAAATTTCAAGAAAATCCGATAATCAGTTTAATTTTGATGAGTATGTGTATGATATGATATATGTGTGTGCCATTTTTATCGAATACACCCTTTACTCATGACTAATCGAAGTAATTGCAAAGATTATGGGTTGTGCTAAAAAAATGGTTTCTAGCTTTACTATGCAATTTACAAGTATGTTGTCTTCTAACAAAATACTTCTTATTGTATAGGGAACAGACGTTATAAAAAATATCACATTGATACTAAATAATTGAATTAAAGATGAGCAAAGTTGTCAAACTCGATAATTTGGGCAACAAGTTTGGGCTACAAGAATGGTTTTGGGAAATATGGGAAGAGATATCTAACTTTTTTTTCAAACCACAGGATGGCAAATTTAGTTTAAAAACTTCAAGTCTAAACAATATTAAGAAAAAGTGTTCAATTGTTTTTTAAAAATTCAAGAAAGAGAAACATCAAAAATCGGTCCAATTTCTGCTTAAGGATTAATCTCTCAATGCACGGGAAACCAAAAAAAAAAACTGAAAACAACGGGCAATTGTTTCACCCCACCGAAGCAGAAAAATCGTACGTGATTTCATGAATTAAATTTTACACCCGCATCGTGCAAATCTTCCACAAGGATTCGCTTCCTTGCGCCGCGCCCAGTCCTCCGGTATCATCTTCGTTCGTTCGTGTTTGCCGTAATCCCCACCCCCCTCCTCCCTAGTCTTAGCCAACGACGTCGTACATGTAAGAAGAACAATTTACGACCGCAAGCCACCGCGAATCCCGACCACACCGTAACTGCCTAGCTGATGATCCTAACAAATCATGGCAAGGAACCCACTTCAATCGTTTCTTTCCATCGGATCTCGCGCGCTTCCTGGGGATTTCTCACTTCTCGAAATGGAAGCAGGGGAAAGAATAACAACACCATGCTCAGTGTCGAGGTTTTACTCTCATTCCCCACTGAGGCATCGATCCCTGATCCGACAAACCGTGCCAACCATTACCGTAATTTATGCACTGTTTGATGTTTGCTCCATGTCGTCGTCGTCGTCGTCGTCGTCGTCGTCCTCCAAAGGGATTCTTTTGTTGGGAGCACTTGAGCTCGTCTTGAGAAGAGAAACAACGCAGCCAGCTCGAGTTACATGCGATGGCCAACCAAGGAAAAACAACGATCTTCGGCATTCGGCAGCTAGAGGGGGGTGGAAAAGTTTTGTGGTTCTTCCTCGACGGCGGCGGTGATGCTAATTCATTTTCATGTATAGCTGCATTTTTGTCCCACGAGATGCAGCGTGAAATTGTTGAGCGAAAGTTGGTCTTGCTTGTGGCCACGCTCGTGCTGTTTTGTAATGCATCGCAAAAAAAGGGGGAAAAGGTTGAATGAGGCGGATGAAAACTATGGACGTGTTGATGATGTCTTTTTTGCCTCAGCTAAGTTGCCTCTGGAGTCCTGTCGATGGAATATACTTCAGCGAGTGGCTCGTGACTGTGATTAAATTAAGCTGTCATTACTATGGAAGGATCCCCCAGGGATAAATTCGAGTCAATTGACACTCAACTCTCCAATACAGATGTCTTTGATTCCAGGACTTGGTTATTTCATTTTCACAGATGGTCTCAGTTGTTTAGAGGCCGGTAAGGCGCACCTCTTATTTTCTCATGAAAATATGATTTATTATCATGAAAACGTTCTTTTATTATCACGTTTGTGTGGATCCCATCTCATTGTTCGATTCCGGGCAATGAGACAGCGGACTCGTTTACAAAGGGGGGCGCTATAGAAGGCGATATTTATGACCGACATATCGCCTTCAAGGTTTTTTTTTTTCTCAATTTTTCGCCAGAGATCACTCGTTAGCGGGAGAATAAATGGAGAAAAGGAGATTTGGGGCATTATATCACTTCCAAAGTGTCGAAGAAAGCTTGGTTCCAAGGGATTGGATGTGGCTCGAGACTTCATTCGTGTGATGTCTTGCCTTTATTATGTCCTGTCATTATTCAGTAAACGCTAATTAAAGTCTGGAACGCGCAAAAATTGGTCAATTTCAAATTGGTGTGTTTCTGTTAAAAATTTATTAAAAAAATGCCTGAAATGCTGCATTTCGAAGTTGAGTGTATATACACTACCAGTCATAAGTACGGACTCCCTTGGAAAAGTATTGCAACACTCAGTTGAATATTGCATTACCTCAAACAGTTAAGCATCACCTAAACACAGGTACATTAATGATACTATACCTCCAGACACTTAATATCTCCAAAGGTGCGATTTTAAGCAAAGTTGTTCAGAAGGTCAAGAACATTCAAAAAATGGACCTTTTGATTTTGAATTCCACCGCTACGTGGTGCTAATGAGCATGCAAAATTGAGTATTTTCAACTTGTTCTATCTCGGATAATTCTGATAAGATAGGAAGTTCGAGTCTTCTGATAAGTTGTTCAGAAGGTCAAGGGCATCCGAATTGTGACGAGTTTGGTTTCGTATAAGATCGAAAGTTATTGTCTTCAGCAAAGTAAGTCATAAGGTCAACGGCATCCAGTAGGTGGACCGTTTTGTTTGGAACTCCACCGCTACCTGGCACTAATGGGCATGCAAAATAGAACATTTTCAACATGCTCTATCTCGTGATTCTGATAAGATTCTGAAAGTTTGAGTCTTCGGGAAAGTTTTCAGAAGAGGTTATTTGAGTCAGATTCACTTGCTATTCAAGTGATTAGGGTCTTCTTAATTTCATATTCATGTCGTTCAAGGCTGATTCACTTCATATTCAAGTGATTCAGACCTGATTTACTTCATGTTTAAGTAATTCAGGTCAGATGCACTCCATATTAATGCACGGAAACAAATCCGTTTCTGTTTTCATGAATAAAGAATCATGAAACGAACTCTCATCTTATTTTATGAATTCATGACTCTTATTCATGGTTTCAAAATTGAAATGACAGATGTGAGTCATGAACTTAGGAAGTCTTGTTTTGCCTTTAATCTAGAGTTGTGTAATCAGCTTCAATAGTCAAAAGTATTTTTAAGAATAACAATAGCGTAGTAAATTCATCCACCAGGTCCTATCATCGCTCTTCACATCAACACCAGGTTCGAATGCTGACGATGGCATTATTTTTTTGTTTACATTCAGAGTCGATAAAGTAGATTTAGCAGATTCATGGATAAAGTTTTCAGTATCAGGAATTCAGCTCATGGTTTTGACTCGATTTATTCATGATATCATTGCGGCGGGAAAATAGTTCATGATATCGTGAATATGATTCATGGTGTATATTCATAACACAAAAAGACAACATATTCATGAAATCGTAACCTGTTTTTCACGTTTAGAAGAACACATTTTTTCCCGTGTGGAATGCATGACTGATTCACCTCAAATTCAAGTGATTTAGGGCTGATTAATGTGATTCAAGCATTTTTTTTAGATCTGATATACTTAGTATTCATATGATTTAGGTTTGATTCACTTCATATTCAAATGATTCAGGATGGACTCACCTCAAATCTTACTTGGTTAGCACTGATCCACCACCCATTCTTGTGATTCAAGCCTAAGTCACTTCATATTCAAGTGATTCAGACCTGATATTCATGTAATTCAAGGCTGATTCTCTACATATTCAAGAGATTCAAGGCTGACTCACTCCAAATTCAAATGATTCGGGCCTTATATTATTCATGTTCATGTTACTCAGGACAGACTCACTTCAAATTTCTGTGATTCAGGTTAGACTCACCATACATTCGAAGTCTTATTCACTTCATAGCTAAGTGGTTCAGGTCTAGTTCACTTTAAATTCAAATGATTCAAGATTGGCCTAATTCATGCTCAAGTGATTCAAGGATGACTCACTTCATATGCTCATATGTTAGTCAGGGTTCGTTCAAGAGTTGGACCGAAACGGAACGTTATCTGACATTGAACTGCTATGGAATAAGCTAGACCGAAACACGAGAGAAATGCGTCCATAGAACCATAAACATTCATGAGAATGCCAACAAACCGCTTGGAAAAAAAAATCTCGGACTATACATTGCGGAAATTCATTACACAAATGTATAGCATTTTTACGGCTGTTATTGAAGAAAACGGTGGTATTTTAAGAAATTGAAAAATATATTGTATGATAATTACTACATACTTAAAATTTTCCTACGGCACATTTTACTACATAAAATGTCTTACATTTCAGCATGTTCTTTTCTTTGGATGTTTGATATAAACAACTTCTGATAAAACAAAAATTAAGTAAACTTTTTTTTAATGCACTAACCTTCTTCTCCTTATCAGAATCACGGGGAAGATCAAGTTGAAAATGCTCCTAACAGAACGGCGCATCTTTCAAATACCCTTGACCCCCTGATCAACTTTGCCGAAGATTCGAACTATCTATCTTGCCAGAATCATGAAATATAACAAGTTGAAAATGCTCTATTTTCCATGCTCACTAACGCCACATATCGGTGGAATTTCGAACAGAGCGACCGTCCTGATGCCCTTGACCTTCTGAACAACTTTGCCTATGACCTGAACTTTCTGTCTTCCCACAATTACGAGATAGAATAAGTAGAAAATGTTCAATTTTGCATGCTCACTAGCGCCTTGTAGCGGTGTAATTCCCAACAAAACGGTCCACCTTCCGGATATCCTTAATCTTCTGAAAAGACTTTGCTGAAGACTGCACCTTTCAATCCCATGCGAAAAATTATTGTCAAAGCGTTGGTAATATTGGTCCTTTGCCATCAAGTCACAACGAAAGTCAAGGTTCACAACAATACAAATCATATTTGAGAAATTTACCGTAAACTATTAGCTGAGTATTTGCTCTAAAGCCCAGTCGGTTGCCACTCGGGGGACGGAACAATAGTTAAAGTTCTGAGCTATTGAAATAAATCTTAAAACTCTGAATCTTCCAAAGTACTACTAAATGCATCATTTCAGTACATTTGTACTAGGGATTTAGAAATATATCCCTGAATTAGTTCTAGGGTCCTAAAAGTATAGAAAGAAAAGACCCACAATTTAGGGTACATCTTGGAAAGTTTAGAGGGCGACTTCCCAGAGCTTCGTAAATATAATTTCCGAGGAAGAGACTTCCTCGAAAAAAAATTTCTCCGATGGTCAGACAGAAACTTCTCAGAAGTATTGGGAGCAAGTGGTTCAAGCAAGAAGAACTTTCAAAAAGGACCGAATATTACCAAAGTTCAAGATCATACTTACCAGAATTTCAGGAGAACTTCCCCAAGAATCATAATAGGACTTATCATACCTTCTGGGTGAAGTGGACTTCTTTGAAGTTAGGAACTCCTCAGAGGTTTTGGAGTTCTTGCCAGAAATTCAAGATTGAACTTCCCAGAAGTTCAGAAAAAAACTTTCCAAATGTTAGACGGGAACTAACCAGGAAGGGCACCACCTATAATTTCTTAAATTATCAGGAAAAAAAAACCGCAGGAAGTGCTAGGCAGATTTTGCAAGGCTCAGAGGAGAACATTTCAAAATTTCAGAATAAGAGAGAGAACAGAATAAATCTTTCCAGGAGCATTGTGGGTATTTTTTTCTTATTTGAGCACAAATTTCCCAAAAGTTCCTGAACAAACTTCCTCAAAGTTCTGGAGAAAACTTCCCAAAAGTTCAAAAGTCCAGGAAGAAGCTGCAAGTGCAAATTTAAGGGAATTTTCTTAGAAATTTTGGAGATGGGCTTCTCAAAACTATTAATAAAATCAGAAGTTTGGAAAGAATAAGCTCAAGAAAAACCCAGAAGAGCTAGATAGCTTCCCTAAAGTTTCGAATCGAACATTCCAGCATTTCAGAATGAGAACTGTTCGAAGTTCAGGTAGATACTTTTTGATAAAATCAGGAAGAAACTTTCCAGAAGTATAGGGGGAGCTTTCTAGTAGTTCAAGCAGAAACTTCTTATGAATTCAGGAACAAACTTCTCCGAAGTTCAGGAGAATACTCCCCTGAAGTTCAGAAGAGAACATCTCAGAAGTTCAGCAAAGAATTTCTCATAAGTTCAGGAAGAAACTTCTTACAACTTTGAAAAGATTTTCCAAGAAATTCTGGCAAGTACTTTCCCAAAGTATTGCGAAAATATTCCTCGTAATTCAGGATGGGACTTATCAAAAGTTAAGAAAGCAACCATGTTCAAGAAAAAAAACTTACCAAATGTTTCTGGAGGGTTGTTGTTGTTGTTCTATTATTATTGACCCTTTAACCGTTGGGTCTTTCGGGTCTTATTCTGGAGGGTACGGTTGGACTCCTTATGTGAATTTCGAAGAAAATAAGAAGTGGCTGAAGGAATTTTGTCTGAAGTTCAGGAGGAAACATACAATCCAAGAAAAAGATCCATAAACGTTTACATAATCACACATTTAGCGTAAATGACATAACTCGCTCTCTTTTTACGTCTTTTTGTTGATAGCAACCCCCCCACAACATGACAGATTAACTTAGTTTCGTGAAACCACTTGTAAATCGTAGATGTCGCCCCGCAACGTAAACGATGGGATCGTCCCTGATATATGCACCGATTTTTCTATTCGGCGCAGCATTTTTTTGTTGCTTCATGAGTGGTTGCAAAAACCAAGCAAGCGTACCATATCATAAGAGTCAATTTTTATTTTCACAGTATAACTTCAGTTATTAGTAATTTAAATATTGAAATAGGGTATGTGTCCCTTGACTCAGCCTATTATGCAACCATCGATCACATTTTTTATTATAACTCATATAGTTTTTAAGCTGTAAGCGAGATTCATATAGTTATTCACTTGCAAAGATAAGTTTGATAAGATATTTGGTAGTATGTATCACGAAAAGTTACTCAACTCTTTTTATAAAGTCAGAAACATTCGAGGGATGTGGATTTAATGTCGGTCTATAGACACCAAATTGGATCTATTTGTGGATACAACTTCGTCCCATTCGATGGATTTATTACTAAATGCAGTCTTTGTAGGTTTTTTTTCCTTATTTTATGAATTATGGCATTGTAAGCTGTACGCGATTTACTTAATACTACATTTTACAAAACAAACTAAAGTTAAACTGCCTCGAAACACTTAAGCGGTGTTCATATATGATTTATCAGCCATTCAATAATGAAAACATTATAATACACTTTAGAATAATTGTGTCTCTTCGATTTGTGTTTAGATGAGCCACTTGAATATAAACAACCGCAAATTCATGCATTTCCACTTGAAATTTTACCAATTACAACCTTTTTACTATGTTATTGATACAACAGGCCATAATTGGGAATATACAAAAAAAATATGTCCCCAACATTGGCTCTACGATTTTCTTGTAAAATCATTGTTATTTTACCTATGTGAACAGTTAGTTTGTAACGTGTAACTATTTTCTGCACATCCAGACTGCATTATTTGCATTATCGATTCAATTAAGCCAAATTTAGATCACTAGAAGATCGAGTAGACCATCTATTTATTTATTTATTTATTTATTTATTTATTTGTCGTCGTCAATCAGTTGTAGACCGTTCTAATTACAATACAATAAGTACTTAACTTAACTTAAACCTAGCACACGCGGAAATATTGTTTTAATTTTTCTTTCGACATTGTAAAATCTATACTATTGCAATGGATATTGTAATTAGCCATCATTTGGTTAATCGGTCCATATTTTGCATAGTTCGTGCGATGATAATTTGTTACAAATAACTGTCGATGTCTTAAATGCCTTGTTGGTATGTTAAAGTTTAATTTTGATAGAATTTCTATTGAATCAATTCTTTGTGAGACTATATTATTTATAAATGACGCCATAGCAAATTCACGACGCGCTTTTAATGTTTGAATATTGATAAGCATACATCGAGCCTTATACGATGGTAAAGGAAATACAGTCCATCCTAGTTTTCTTAGTGCATATAACAAAAATTGCTTCTGTACTGACTCTATTCTTTCTTCGTGTGTTATTGTAAATGGAGACCAAACTATGCTACAATATTCAAGTATTGACCTGACATAAGCAATGTATAGTGTTTTTATCGTGTACGGGTCATGAAAGCCATAGCAAAAACGTTTAATAAATCCTAGCATGTTTTTAGCTCTGTTTATAATTGTGTTATAATGATCAATGAACGTAAGTTTAGAGTCTGAGGACAACACCTAAATTCCACACTCTATCACACTTCTCTACATTCTGATTACCTAAAGTTATTTGTATATTAGGTATGTTTCGTTTTCAACTGAAGGTAATTAAGTTACATTTTTTAACATTCAGTTGTAGCAGACTTTTGTTACATCAAGTATGGAACAACAATATTTCATTTTTAAACGCGTTTATGTCCTCTGCATTTTTTATTTCTAAATAAAGTTTCATGTCGTCAGCGTAAATTAAAAATTTTAGTTTCTTAAGAATAAAAGATAAGTCATTTACAAATAGAATGAATAAAAGTGGTCCTAGATGTGAGCCTTGTGGGACTCCTGAAGTGGTATGAATAGGTGTTGATTGGCTTCCTTTAAATCTTACAACTTGAGCACGGTTGGTTAGGTATGAATTAAGCCATTTGAGGAGTTTGGGCTGGATTCCCATTTTTTGCAATTTAAATATAAGCATAGGTATATCGACACGGTCAAATGCTTTACTAAAATCTGTGTACAAAACCTCTACATGGTTTCCGTTATCCATTGCTTCAGAGAATAATTAACGAATTCTAGTAAATTTGTGGTTGTCGAACGACCTTTAAAAAACCCATGCTGATTAGTAGTTATTCTATTTTGATTTGGTTGAATAATTTTTCATTCACAATTGCTTCAAAAAGTTTTGGAATGCAAGAGATCAGGGCTATACCCCGATAATTACGAATATCAGATTTTTTACCAGACTTAAAAATAGGCACTAGAAATGAGCTCTTCCATAATTTTGGAAAGTCTCCGGATTCCAGTGACATATTAAAAAGCCAAAACAATGGAGAAGTAAGCTCAGCTGTTAAAGTCTTCATAAACAAAGGAGGAACTCCATCCGGTCCCGAGCCTTTCGTTGCATCTAATTGTTTTAACCCTTCTAAGATTTCATGCACATAGATTTGATTCACGCTTATGTCACTGGAATATTCAGGATACAGCCCAAAGTATTGCCGATCACGATCTGCTTCTGAGTATGTTGTGTATGTTTCTTGAAAAAACTTGGCAAAAAAATTGCATATTTCTTCTGTATTATTACTTTCATTATTGTCCAAATACATACGAGATGGAAGATTGTCTGATTTTAATTTTGTATTCACGTAATTAAAAAAGTTTCTTGGGCAACATTTAATTTCACGTTCAATTTTTGAATTATTCTCCTCAAATGCAACATTCATAGCCAAATTAAGTTCATCACAAATGTTCAAATAGCTTTCTAAATTAACGGAACTGTTATGTTTTTTGTAAATCTTATGCGCTTTTTGTTTACGGTTTTTAAATTTTTAATTTGTTTATTGAACCAAACTGGATCCTTTGAGAATACTTTTCGTCTACGTCTTTTAACTGGTACTTCTTCCTGGATAACTGCAAACAGCTTAGTGTAGAACATTTCAGTCGCACTTTCAACATTCTCTTCATTCCTTAATACTGTTTGCCAATCAGTTAAGTTTAGTTTGCTTCTTATGTTAGCATAATTAGCTGATTTATAGTCAAGAACTTCCTCGAGTCCGCAATCAGGCGACTCATTTTCTTGTACAAAAGAGAATACTCTATTGCTGTGTGAAAGACTTCATTTCTCCATATTGGAGTCAATGATTCACTAACACAGAAGTCATCGAAATATTTGTCAACAGAAAGTCTAAATAACAGTTCTGTTGATTTTTCACATGATTTATTTGATGAAGTCCTAAATCAGCAATTTTGTCAAATATGAAATTAAGCGTCTCATTTTCCCCTATTATTAGAGTAGGATACTTTCATTATCAATGTCAGCAATAAAATCAACATTGCGTTGGTTAAAGTCACCATATATATGTATTTTTACTTCAGGGGGTAAACAAGACACAATTTCTTCGGCATTAGTAAAAAACTTATCATAAATTTCCTTACGGGCATTGTTTGGGGGAAAGTACACCGAAACAAACACATGAGTTTCGTCTCTTACCTGCACTTTTGCCCATACATTCTCAAATTCTTTAAATTTTGTTGTAGTAATTATTTCGGAATTGAATTCAGTTGAAATTGCAACTAAAACTCCACCTCCTGACTTTTTTCCTGACCATTGATAATTACGGTCATCTCTATAAACATTATAATTATTACCAAAAACCTCTTCACTTCTAACACTCTCATCCCAACTGGTTTCATTCGCTAGAATCACGGTATAAAAACAACTTAGAACTTTATTTTGAATTTCGCTGATCTTAGCAGCGCTTTTCATCCGATTAAAATTTTGACAATATACCGTGATTTCATTCGTGGAATGAGGGTGGGGTGAAAGAAGCAATGGACGTTGACTAATATTCACCTGTCCGGAATTAGTACTGTTTTGAAAAATGCTGTGATCTCCGGGCTGATTATCCGTATCGTCATATCCTTCCTCTGAGAAATTCGTCAGTTGCGTAGAAAACACGAATGATAAGCATGGCACTGGCACATTTCACATGATGCAGCAGAATTTGAAAAGCAGCCAGGGGACGTCAGTTGGGTTGTCTGCCAGGAGAAGATCGTGTAACTTCGTCATGAGCCGGGTAGGGGTTCAGGATTTCCCCTCTCTGGAACTGTATTGGCCGGTGGGTCGTCGGTGTCTCATTCGGTGATTTGGAAAATCTTTCCTTCGCTGTCGCAAGAAGTATTCTGTCCGGTGGTAATAAGCTGATATTACGAGCTCCGTCATTGTTGCAAAAATTGTTGGTGTACTGGTAGTTGTCTTGCGGATGTCTTGAATTTCGATGGCGATTATTTTGAATATTGCTGGGCCTACTGGTTTCATTTCTATTGTAATGAGTGTTGTTGCTGTAGTTGTTCCGCGATTGCTTTTTCGCCTTCTTGCATTTTCGGCCTGTTTTGTTGTTTTAAACGATGCAATTCGCGTTTGTCGTAGTCGGTCCAGTCAGCTTTCCATACTTTTCTCGTTCCAAGAAGGCGCCAGCCTGACTGAACCAGTAGAATATTATTGGCATCATTGAGCTCATCTTCGAGCGAGTCTGAAGCATCCGGTGAGTGAGAAATAATTTTCGACTCAATTGCATTTAAGTTGGCTGATAGAGATTTCAGCTCATCCATTATGTCTGTTCCAAACATCGGATTTTTGAACATAACATTACCAGAAGCTATAAATTCAGTTGTGCTGCTGATCTTTTAATTTGTTCATTTAAAGGTTTCAGGTCATTGGTTAAACCAGACGTCATTGATTCCATTAACGTAAAAACATTTTTCTCTAGAATTTTTCATGGCAATATCACAAAGCGGTGTTATGTGATTTTTAATGCCAGCAGAGCCGCTGCTTTTGATCACCGTCAGCTCATTTTGTATTTCGTTGAGCATACCCTCAAGGCGGCAGATTCCCTCATTCAAAACAGTAGCATTAATTTGCTTCGTCGCGCGATGGGTAACCTGCGTGTTGCTTTCCACTTTTTCGGCTAGTTCAGCCTGTTGCTTTGTCAGCAATTGAACTTCGAAATTAAGTGTTATGAGGGTTTGGCAAGAGCTGCAGCATGGCAGCACATAAGACATAACATCAATTTTTTTATCCTTTTTTCTAAGAGAGTTGCGCTGGACAGATACTCCCACGCAGGCGGCATGAAAGGCACGCGAACATCCTATGCAGGTCCACAATACCGTATCGGCGGTAGAATCGAGCGAGCAAATTTCACAGCTCATGACGAACAAAATGCGCGTAAGCAAAAAACGAAACGTAGGTATGTAACAAAAAAACGCGAAAACGCACGTGGCGAGGAACGAAATTAAAACGCGTCCGAACTGATTGACGATTATTACATCTGTTCAGCTTAACCAGTGAAATCAAGATGCCCCAAAAGTACATATTTCACATGGCTTTCCTCCGAGCAAATGGACAACCGCGGCATTTCCTCAACCAAGGTTGTTCGTTTCAAAAGTGTTACACCGCGTTACATTTTGTGAACAGAAAGTCGCGGTGTAATGTATCCAATGATTCTGAGAATAATTGAGGGTTATAGATTGGCTATAGAAACCGTTTCAGCAATGATTTTTATTTTGCTTTAATTTATTGAGGTACTTTTATGTAAAAAATTCACATTTACGCTGGGAGGAAGTGGATGTCAAAACTCACATAGGTATTAACTATTTTGCTACCTCTCTCTCCCTCACGAGAAGGAGTTAAAAATAGCCGAAAATTGCGATACTTAATATTAGAACGAAGGCTTGACACCTCGGATGAATAGTTACTGTACTCGTATCAATGAGATCAAGTAACTGTTGGCTTCTGGAAGCAGGATTCGTTTGCGGAGTTTTCTTAAGTGCAAAACTCAAGTAAGAAGCGAAATATTGGAGCGGTTGCGGGTTTTTCGGCGATATTTGAAACAAGTGAATTTATTTATGATTTTTGTTTTGTACATTATTAAAGTTATGTTACTAGTAGTATACAAGTAGTGTTAATAAGTAATGATCATATAGATGTTACATTTTAGAACACATTAAAATCTACTCTACACGAAGAACTTTAAATTACTGATTTGGCAAACGAATTATTAATCGCGACTTCATGTTTAAACGATCCCTTGAAACTCTTGCGCCATTGATGATTGACCGCTTCCCTTAGGAAACGCTGATCGGCTCTCCCATCCCCTTTGAAACACACAGCAATCCAAAACTTTGTTTTGGTCACAGTTAATAACTCTTTCTCCCTTCAGTGCGTGATGTAATTTATGTACGACACACTTTTATGATCCCACTGGTTCCGTATTCATTGCTAGCGTAAAATGTAACAAACTTTACATTTACATTTTTTATCGCAGACTATATCGCATGTCATATCCTCATTCCGACCTTTTTAGAAGATACGGTAGATTTTTTTGCGGTTTGACACGTTTGACCAAATTTTTGAGTTTCAGTGATAATCTTTTTTTTTTTTTTACTTATTTATTTTCCGTTGGCCTATTTCCTCACATGGTGACAATCACCGACGCCAGGGAGACGACTCCACCACCTGGACCCTACCTAACGACTCATGACTATGAACCGGAACCAACGGCTTTACTTCCCTTCCGAAGGAAGACGTGACCTACATTTTTTCGCCTCAGAAGCCAAGCGTAGTTTTTCTAATCGAATCCGTTGAAGTGGCTTTGTCAGAACGTCGGCCAACATGGATTCTGTTGGGCAATACTCCATCCTAATGATGCCCTTTTTTTGTAAGTCACGAACGAAGAAGAACTTAGTGTCGATGTGTTTGCTGCGTCGTTCGATTCGGTCGCCCTCTACCAACTTGATGCAGCTTTGGTTGTCCTCAAATATGGTGATGGGACATTCGATGTCTTCGCCAATTTCCTTCACCAATCGTTTGATCCAGGCGAGCTCCTGGCAGCCCTCTGCGAGCGCCACGAATTCTGCTTCGGTCGAGCTCAATGCAACGCACGTTTGCTTGCGTGAAACCCACGCAATTGGTCCACCACCGAACATAATGAGGATGCCGGAGTTTGACTTCCTATCGCGCGAATCTCCGGCCCAATCTGCATCAACGAACATCTCCAATCCATTGGTTGATGTACCTATCTGGAGCTTATGGTTACTGGTGGCATTTAGGTAGCGTATAATCCTCTTGGCTTCGGTCCAATCCTGGGTGTTAGGGCAACTGGACTTTTGTGCCAAAATTGAAACACTAACCGCAATGTCGGGCCTTGAGTGTACTGCTACGTACAGGAGACCCCCGATCAGACTCAGGTAATTGTGGTTTCCGGGTAGCTGATCCCTCTCCTCCTTCTGCTGTAGGTAGCTGATGTCGAGGGGAACTTTTGACGGCTTCGCCTTGTCCAAGCCAAATCGTTGTGCTAACTTCCGGATGTACGTGGTCTGGTTGATCTTGAATCCCGATGCATTTCTCTCTATTTCCATGCCAAGGAAATAGCAAACGTCTCCCAAATTTGTCACATTGAAATGGATTTGAAGACTTTTGAATATATCGCCGAATTCCTTCTCCGTTTGCGTCACGATTATCATGTCGTCGACATAGATGAGGATGTACGAGAAAACACCGTTCTTCCGTTGTACGTAAAGGCAGGGATCTGACTTCGTTGGCTGAAAGTTCAAGTCCTTGAACACGGAATCTACTTTCCGATTCCATACGCGCGCTGATTGTTTCAAGCCGTATTGACTCCTCCTCAAACGGCAGACGGTTCGTTCATTACCCGTGGTGTATCCTTCCGGTTGTCGCATGTAAACGGTGTCTTCCAGTATTTAAATATGCGGTTTTAACGTCGACGTGCTTGACAATGGATCTCCTGCGGCTTGCAACGGACAGCAGAACTCGGAATGTTGTCTGCTTTGCCACCGGTGCGAAGATCTCGTCATAGTCGGTGCCGTACTTCTGGGTGAAGCCTTGAGCGACGATTCTTGCCTTGTGTCGTACCACGTTTCCTTTCTCGTCTTGGTTGGTCTTGAATAACCATTTGCTACCGATTGCCCTCTTGCCAGGCGGTAGCTGTACTAGTTCCCACGTTTCATTCTCCAACAGCGCTCGATATTCTTCGTCCATGGCAGCTTTCCACTGGAACGCCTCGGCACTATGTAACGCTTCCGCCGGAGTTTCTGGATCGCTGGTCTTGATCGTCGTGTGTCGCTTGCTCACCGCGAGGCCTTGCTGTACGGAATTTGGACCAGCTTTGTCATGTTGAACTGGGGAATTATGGAACGGAAAATTTTTGTTCTTGAAAACAAAGTCATGGTACTTGCCTGGAATCGCGCGCTCCCGACCGCTGCGCCTCAACACCTGTGACTCGGGTGGATATGAAGATTGTCGCTATGGGAGCGCCGAAATTGTCACGTCACCAACTGCATCATCGGATAATTCGCCTGCGCTTGTCTCTGCTTGCGAAAAGAAATCCTCCTCGGAATGCGACGACTCTTCAGATTCTTCATTGGTTGGCTCGTGATCGGATGGTTCTTCATCATCAGGCTCGTTTGGTGCTTCCGGTCTTGTTTCTGGAACGTCGTCTTGAAGCTGACCGAGGAAATCCAGGCTCACAAAATTTCGAGTTTGAAGCTGATCACTGTTTGTAGCTGGGGTTTGCGCATCAGCTTGGATCAACTCGTTTAGGAAAATCACATCTCGGCTCTTGAAGACATTCTTTTTCACCGGGTCATACAGACGGTAGGCCTTGCTCTGCTCATCGAAACCGACTAGGATGCATTCCTTCGATTTGACGTCCCACTTCTTCCGTTTTTGTTTCGGAATGTGTGACATCGTCTTTGTGCCGAAAACTCGCACATGGGACATATCAGGCTTACGGCCGGACCAGGCTTCCTCTGGCGTCAATTTGTGACCTTTTGTGGGGAACGGTTGATGACGTATGTCGCAGCTGCTACCGCTTCCGCCCAGAATGGCTTCGGTAACTTCGCCTCGAACAGCATGCATCTAGCTCGTTCAACGATAGTCCTGTTTACACGCTCAGCCAGCCCATTTTGCTCGGGAGTGTACTCGGTTGATGTTTGGTGCACAATTCCTGCGTCAATAAGGCGTTTCTGAAACGATCGGTTAGTGTATTTCCTTACCGTTGTCGCTGCGAAGAGCTTTCAGCTTGAATCCGGTTTGTTTCTCAGCTAGGGCTCGGAACTGGTCGAATGCATGAAGGACCTCCGCTTCTGATTTCGTTTCCAGGAAAAAAACAAAAATCCGCCGAGTCCAGTCGTCCACAAACGTAACGTAATACCGGCTTCCTCCAATCGATTTTTCTTCCATTGGTCCGCATATATCCGTGTGCACAAGCTCCAGGACACCACTGGCTCGATTGCCGCTCTTCGGAAATGGTAGACGGGTTTGCTTACCCATGGCACATACCGAACAGTTTTCCATCTTTGATTCCTTGAACTGCATCCCAGTGACTAGGCCGTTCTTCAGTAGCTTCAGATTATGAATGTTCAGATGGCCCAACCTCCTGTGCCATACGTTCAAATCTGCTGAGGTCGAGGCAAGCGATAATGCCTTTTGTTTGTCAGACTCTTCGAACCGGAACAATCCATGCTTCACATCGTGGATCCCTGTTGCTATCAGCTCACCATCCGGATCGATTACTTTCACGCCTTCGTTGCTGAAGTGTACCTCGTGACCACGGCGAACAATTTGACTCACCGACAAAAGATTGTTGGACATTGTTGGAATGAACTTGACGCCGTTCACATCGATGGGGGGACTCTCAGGACAGCATTTAGCTGAAAGCTTGACGACACCCGTTGCAACAATTTTCATCATTTGTTTGTCGGCTGCCATAACAACGCCACTCGCCGGTTGGTGAAATGGTCTGATGCACCGGAGTCAAACACCCAACAGTCGTTACTATGGTTTTCGTTGGTTGTTAGGACTGTGGAAAACGCCGATCCTTTTTTCGTCTCGTTTTTGACATTCCCTAGCAATGTGTCCGTATCGATGGCAACGCTTACATTTTGGACCTCTCGGCTGCTCAGCTGACCGGTTTTCGGTTACGCCTTGCTTTGGTTTCGATGGAAACGATTTTCTTCCAACAAACGCCGTTTTGTCCTGGAAAAATTGGACTTCCTGGAGTAGTTTTGTCTTGATGCAGTCGCCGGTGATGGGAGTGCCGGAATTTTCCAGCGCCATGATCATTGGTTTATACTTCTCCGGAAGCCCCGCAAGCAGCAGGGAACCGATCCACTCTTCGGAAATGTCGAAACCAACACCCCGAAGATTATGGGAGGTAGAAATTATCTCCGTCACATACCTTTCCACGGTTTCGCATGACGAAAGGGTCGTGGTTATGAGCTTCCTGAGCAGTCCCACCCGGCGGGTTAGTCCGGTGTCTTCAAAAGCTGCTTCAAGCTTCGCCCATACCTCACGGGCCGTCTTCGCGTTCTTCACGTGGATGTAGTTGATGGGGTCCAAAAGCAAAATAATTTTCGCTCGTGCTCTTCTGCACTTCCGCTCGTCCACCGCTGGCAGCGTCCCATCCGCGTTCGGAATTGGTTTTACAGTTTCCCACAGCTCCTCCAGTTCGAGGTACGTCTCCACCGCGAATCTCCAGGTTCAGCAGATCCAATTTTCTCGACCGCAGAGGCGTTCTTCGATCGGCGGTAGACTTGAATTCTGCTGGGGGATCTGCTGCTGGCTCGCTTGGCCATTACCAGCTCCGGTATACATCTTAATTTATCTTCTAGACTGGGCCCATAACCTATTAGATTCGGCTGTAAAGCGAACTACTCGTTTTAGTGGTTGAAACAGAAGTGAAGTTTTTATTTGCTATATAGTTACATATGGGTGCTATGATTAATCACTCGGTCTGAACGCCTACTATTTCTAACAGGAATACATGTTATCGTTTCCTTTTGTGTGGATGTTCAAAATTTTTATTGAGGCGTAATTTTTATGTGGCTTTCTTATCATTAATTTTATTTCAATTATATCGAATATAAATCATCATTACATGAGAATGGGGTTGAGAGAAAATCAATGAAAGAGTCAGCGAGAGAGAGAGTCAGCGAGAGAGAGAGAGAGAGAGAGAGAGAGAGAGAGAGAGAGAGATAAAGGAAGAAAGAAAGAAGGGGTATAAAAAATGCTGAAGAGAGATTATTTTTATTTACACGCAGCACCGAGCATAAAACTTGATATTTTTCTAGCTAGTTCATTTATTTGTTAAGCTGAATTACGTTACCTTTACGGAGTCGAGTAGTAATGAAGGTAGATAAACGTTCAAAATAACCGGATTTGGATCGTTACTTTTTACTGAAGATTAGCTATTTGTAGTTTATTTTACAGAATGCTACAATTTAACAATGTATTCCAAATAAGGCACATATAAAGAAACAAATGTTCATATGTATAAAAAAGTAAATATATTTTTCTTTATTAAAAATAAAATATCAATTATGTATGGAGGAATCCAAGTAAAGCTAAAGTAAGGGTAAACATCGTTATATCTAAAACTGCAATTTATCATAACTTTCTGGCTATTTTTAACAAATTTCTGAACGGATCAACGGCGCCTTAATGATGTGATCGTTATCTATAGTTTTATGAATAACTGAGTGTTTGTTGTTATACTTACCTAGTTAATGGTCACTTGCATATAGTTGGTAGCACTTCCTTTTATGTTTAACATGTTAGCTTTGGACAATGGAATGCTTAATATATTAACAGGCTATCGTTCTTACTTAAAAGGTTTACTTAACAGCAATATTTTAGCACCTCCACTCTTAACTTTTATTTTATTATCATTTTTTTCTTATTCAGTTTCCCGGGTCTTGAATCTAAATCTATCATTAAGGCGCGCCTCAGATTGAGTTGTAATAAATAACACCAATTCTATTGTTCTAAGGTTCCAACTTATGCTTTCCTATCTTCAATCTATCACTTCTTTTTTTATATATTTACATGTTTTTCTGTATATCAATTATACATTCACATGTGCACTTTTGTTCTATCAGATTTAAAGGTAATTAAATTACCATAATTCTATAGCTTTCTAAAATTATTTCACCTCTATATCATTGCATTTTTTGCAGTAGTTTACAAACAAATCAGATCTTAAGATAGAGCGTTGTGATAATATTACCATTATCTTTTTCTTTTTCTATCGCCTTTACGGTTATTTACGAGCGGGGACATCAAGTTAAAATGGAGCATATGAAATACGATAATGGAAGCATACTTGTCAAGAAAATCATCGGTGATGGACACTGCTTGTTTTATGCGTTGGTGCTTCAGCAGTACCTATAACACAAAGCAAGGATCCCAAGGACACCAAACGAAGATCATGGAGCTACGGAGAAGTGTAGTGGAGCATATAAGAAATCACATGGAAGACTACAGGGAATCCTTAGCAGTTACAACTGAAGAGATGCCTCACCACCAAGAACAACAAGACAAACAACTCAAAATGAACAAAAACTCAGCAATTCCTTCCAGTCAACTGATGACAACGACACCAACAAACAGAGAATCAACATCATCTAAACGACATGTTATTAACTCCATTCGAAGGAGGGTAGGTAAGAACAAACATAGACAGATGAGTCAATCTCTTGGTACTAAATACTTTGCTGATTGATCCCGTTACTCAAACATCAACAGTGCCTATCTGACCGTCATTGGTTACCTTCGTCTGAAAGCGTCTGCACAGATAAAAAGAAACACTGAATTTTCTGCGTTATCTAATGCACATAGAGGGAATGCTAGATTTGGCAGAAAATAATGGGATATTCCATGTAAATTTAAGCCAGATAACGCCTGAATCAAGCCTGTTGTATGAAAGATTGCAAACAATATCGTTGTTCACGCTCCTTTGGCTTGGAACTACACGAGGGGAAATTTTACGCGCTTGTTAAAATTAATTATTTTTTTCTGTGTGAGTGATGGATCAATCGGAGCAGATACAGGCCTTGACAAGTGAGCTCTGACACTGCAACCTGTACCCTTAAAAAGAAAAGAAATAAGAAAGTTTTTGCTTAGAAAAATATGGCGACCGCGTTACTTCAGTGACCATCAATTTATAGAAATTTGGGTAAATAAGAACGTCCTATATTGGAAAATGACTATTACTCCAATTTCAGTAAAAAATTCTGTTTATTATCGTTTCATTTAACTGAGTATTGGGTACAAAATATGGTCAAAATACCTTTTCTTAGATCAAATAAATACCTTATTTTAGGTATTTTCATCTTGGCGTATAGGCTGCTATTTTATTTTCGTCTAGCTAGCTTCCGGATAGTTTTCAAGTGCTGAAAATTTTGGAGTGTTTTTATAATTACGGATTTTAAATTATTCAATATTGTGCTTGTAGTCTCGAGTGTGTCAATGCTTCGTTATATTCTCTGTGAGAAGGGTAAAAATATCCACCATTTAACATTGAAAAAAAGCTACAACATATCGTCAGTATTATATCATCAAAAACGAATATGAGCTCCACAGCTTTGAAAATAACAGTCGATGTAAATACGTTTAATTGATAATTTGTTCTTGGTTTCATTCGATTTGACAGAACCAGTGAACCAAAATTATCGGGGTACATTGACTTTACTCTGGAGCTGTCAAGTTGTTACCGGGTTGGTGATAATGTACTAGAAGTGTCAACTTGCTCCCGGGTTGGTTGAAAGAAGTCTAATTTTAAAAAATCACAGACATTTCAAATTTTTATCACAGATATTTGAAAAAAGTATCTGGCATCCCTGTCTACATTTCACTGTTCTTCCGCGTTCCTGTTCTACATTTCACTGTTCTTCCGCGTGGGTACGACTCGGAGCACATATACGAAGTAAATTCAAAGATTATGGGTTGTGCTAAAAAAATGGTTTCTAGCTTTACTGTGCATTTTACAAGTATGTTGTCTTCTAACAAATACTTTTTATTGTATAGGAAATAGACGAATTGAATAAAAAATATGACATTCATACTAAATAATTGAACTAATGATGAGCAAAGTTGTCAAACTCGATAATTTTCGCAACAAGTTTGGGCTACAAGTGTGTTTTTTAAACCACAAGATGGCAAATTTAGTTGACTAACTTCAAGTGGAAACAGTTTTCAGAAAAAGTGATCCATTGTTTTTTAAAAATTTGAGAAAGAGAAACATAAAAAATCTCTTCAATTTCACCTTAATTTTTGATTGGTTACTCAAGTGTGTTCCTTTAAATTATCACTGACAACGAACCGTAAAATCGCTGTACTTGGTAAACGACCATCATTAACAAAAGCATCGAAAGCACCTGCACAACTGTTTTCATTAGAAAGCAATAAATCTCCCTGTTGTCCTTTGGACTGTCCGAAACCGGCTGGCCTCGTTCCACCCGAAAACACCCAAACTCCGCCGATATCGGGCTTGGCACGCCCAACCTGGCGCGGAACAGCTCCGCGAAACCACCTCCCGAATGCAGTAAAAGGCACTTTGTTGCAGTCGGTTCCACACCCCGCCATCGGAGCTCATTTTCCCCGAGAGGAGCGGGAGGAGCACTTGTTCATGAAATTATAAATTAATTGAAATTATCGACTAAACTTCACATGGGAGTTTGTTGTATGTTCGACCCCAACCCGCCGATGGTTCGATCGGAACGAGCCAGATGAAGTGGGCTTGTGTAATTGAATTAGTGATTTACTTGCAACATAACCGGCAGCAGCAACATCAGAGTGCCAATGGCGAACATGGGTGCCAGTTGTCGGTCCGAATGTGGTTTTCCCCTCCTTGCGCCCTCCCCCCTCCCCCCTGGGGGAAAGAATGAACCGTGAGGCAGAAACTAATGCGCTAGTTGTAGGCTCTAACGACCAACCGGTATCGATCCGGAAACGATAGGCTACCAGACCGGGTCTAGAATCGAAATAAATTTGACAACGGCCCTCACCTGCGGAGGTGTTGTTCGAGCAACACACTCCCTCGATAGGACATCTTAGAGCCGGCACTTCAATTTTATTGACTGTAAATTAGAACATCGGCGTCGTCTTCATCGTTCGGAATGTTTGCGGTTGATTCCTGCTTTCCGGATCCTGGAGTTCGATAGTTCGGTCGGGTTAAGTTAACTTTAGTCGTCTAGCGTGGACACTATGTAGACAGAGGACCAGTTCGGTTCATTCCTTCATCTTCGATAACGATGTTTGGTATCAATTACTTCGGCAAAACAGGTCATTAAACGGGGCACGTCTTGCCTGGTCGGTTGTGGCTGCCGCAGTGTAGGTGGGACGGAACATTAACCTTATTTGTAGGAGTGGTCCTTCGGCTTGGGTGCGTATGTGGCAGGATTTACTATGCGGGGAAGCTTATCAGGACTTTCCCTTAGTTAAAAGGAGGTGGTGTAATGAATTGCTTTCCAGCAATTTAAGCCTGAACGTGGTGCGTCAGACTGAATGAAACTATATATAAAGGTAGAACATTAGCATTGACTTATCGACAGGGCTTTTCGATGTTTGCTTGTCGTAGTTTGCGACAATCCGATAGCATTGATAGTCCCCGTTGAGGATGAGAAACAAACAGAAAAAAAGAGGAACAAAACCGGGAAAGTTCCCTTTCACAATTAATTATCCTCAAGTCGCTTGGGGAGAGGAAACCGCAAAAAAGTGGCATGAAAATGTTGGTCCTCCGCCAAGAAGTACTTTCTTCGTTGGGGAAAGTTGACAAAACAGGAAGTTCACTGTTGGGAAACATAAATTGTAGCACCACTTGCGGAACCTCTTTGTTTTCGGGAGTACTTTTTGGCTGCTGTTGCTGAAGAACTGTTGCTCTCGCAGTTCCGTCCGGCTAGGTTTGCTTGAAGAGGGCGAGGGTTGAAATTGGTTGACTAAGATTTACTGGATGCACAAACGAACTGTAAGCTGGTTATTTTAGGAGTTCAGAATCTGGATAAAATATTTGTCTGGAATGCCTTATAGGATTTTAGATCAACTTCTAACAAAGTTTCATGCGATATTTCCGGTACACATAAGCAATCAATCAATGATGATGTTTTTTAATTTCTTAAAATGTGAAGAGAAAGTATTGTTAGTTACATTTGCATTTGAAAAATGGACAAAAATTGCCGATATTTCATGAGTCAAAGTTTACCTTCACCCGCACTGACAAAATTACCCACGCAGCATAAATCATAGTAACCCATGAGCCAGCAGACAAAATTTGACAGCTCTATCGGTCGAACTATAACCGGGATGGCAAAATCAGTGAAGCAACTCCGTTCAGAAGTGGGCACGTTCAAAGAACGGCACCCCGCCGCATCGAAAACGGACATCGTGCGGCACTTGGTGGGCGCCGGATACGCCCGTTCCGGTATCTAAAACATCTTGGCACTATTAGACAACAATCAGAGCATCGAACGAAAGCCCTGTTCCGGGCGGCTGACGACCCTGAGCGACAAGAAGCCGATCTTTAGACGTTGTATCTAGTAGAAATTTATTCGCTTCCCGGCTTAGCCTGAAGCACTGCCGGAACCTTAAATAGTAAAACAATAATTACTACTCACATCAAAAACATCATGGAGATCAATTCACTCAATTTTACTCAGGGATAAAGGGTCACTGTTATCCCTTAGCGTGCGCCTCTGCGGAATAAGAGTATTTTCTTCGTCACTATCGCCATCGTCAAAGAACGTTTCTGTAACGTTTTCTTTTTATTCAATTTGAATAATTAAGCAGAAAACTATTTCCACTTTCACCGACAGTATGGCGAAGCACTTTTATTTTGTTTGTAAACAAGTAAATTTGACACTTCTCATCGAGATGAACTAGTACATATTTTACTCGAGATCTAGTACGTTAAAATTATGAAGTCGATAAAAATACACAATGCCAAACGTAACTCGAGTTACTCTTGGAGTTACTCGAACCGAGATGCGCAATGCCACCCCTAATCTTCGCCATCCCATCGGCCATCGCATTTCCATTCATCACAGCGCCGGTCGTCGTCGTCGTCGTCATCGTCACCTAACAAAGCAGTCGACGGTCATTTCCATTGTCATCTCCAAGACGACAACATCAGGGACACCATCATCTTTGTTGTCGTTATTCCACAGCACGTCATCTTTTGTGATTCTCTCTCTCGCTCGCTCTGCTTTGGCATAAATCATCCGAAAGAGTCAGGTCCCCTATCGGTTCCGTCCACCCCCAGCAGAGAGTGTAATCTCAAACGGCAAATCAGCTCATAAATACCACTAAACGAGTTGGTTTTTCGGTGGCAGGCAGGAACTCTCACTTGTCCCAGTCCCATTCGGGGCCCGATTGAGGCGAAGCAGGCAAAACCGTTTGGCTGTTTATGAGCGGTAATAAAAAATAAATTCAGTTTTATTGCCCGTGAAAATATGATATTTTGCACCAATCTGATGGGGGAAAGTGACTGTGTTCTTGGCTGATCAACTGTGAATTAGAGAGAGAGAGAGGTCAGTGGGTGCTGCCAAATGTAATTGCACACTGGAATTCCGGAGAATCGGCCAGGAAAATGATATGCACTTTTCCGTTCCATAACTCGACTAAGAGGCTGGCAGTTAGAAGCGCCAGGGAGCCGACGAGAAGGAATCGTAAATTGCCGCAACGAACGACAATGGGGACGTCGTGGTTGGCAGGCTTGGTTGCACCCCGGCACCGGAGAGAGGTCGCTCTTTATTTTTCCAGAATATTATACAGTTGCCGATAGTTGCACCGATGTGGAAACAGGTAAATGGCCTATAATTATCTTGTTTGCGGTTTCACGTTTGAATTGCCCGTTTCGTGTTCCGAGCACCGAAGCCGCTGCTATGTAGAATGAACTACTGCCGTTCTTCTGTTTCGGGATGAAGACGCCGGGGAAGGCCCAGTGCAACCTTTCGACCTGCCAACGACGATGGCGATGGTGACTTTTCTTTCTCATGATGACGATGGAAACGTGCAGCCACCAAACTGGTTAGGAGCTTCCGCTGATGGTTCACTCTGCTCGAGAAAGTGGAGTTTCGCCTTTCTAGCGGGTGCTGCGCTGTCGAGGAATAGGATCGTATGTGGCCAGGGTATGAAAAGTGAATAATTTGAGGCAACAACAATTCAAACAAGAACTTTACTCTTGAAGTATCTTCGGTGTCGTTTGAGTACTTCTTCGAACGATAATTGAGTTTTAACAATAAATCATAATTCGCATTATTTCAGAGGATAACTCAGCAGTTGACTGAATTGTAAAACTTGCATATCTTTGCACTGGGTCAAAGTTTTCACCTTGTCGATGGCGAGAAGGCTTATCTCATGCTATAAACATGCATGTGAGATCAAGAATTTGACCAGAAATGAAATTATCACATATATAAGTCATGTTTTCACTGGCACGTCGTAGAACGTTTATATGAAGGCACTAACATCAGGTGTGATACTGGCCGCAATCCAATCTTAGCCTTCTTACATTCAATCTAGGTAAAATGACTAAAAGTACACTTTTCATTTTCGTGGCAATTTACGTTGTTGTTTATCCATTTGTTTTATGGAATCAATAACCAAAATACCTGATTTGCTCATGGTATAATATCTGAATGTAATAGCACAATTTTAGGTCACAGAGACGTGTTACTTAAAACTGACGATGACAAGCATGTATCTTAGAGATAGGACGTGAAGGGCCCGCTTGGGAAACACCATTTAAAGCATAAGAATGGACCTTTCCATGTGATTTGTATCAGCAGCAGTGTTTGATGAGTGATATACAATATCATAGGATCATTGTTTTCGTATTACCTACTTGCGAGGTGGTCAGATTGATTAGGAACATGAATCCTCCAAGCCAAACAAACAGTAAACGAGTGGAAGGGAGGAGCATATTAAAGATAAACCCGCTAGATAGGAAATATAGTCCTCTATGCCTAGGCTTCATATTTGAAATATTTCTAGATTTGGAATCTCAAGGGTAAGGAGTTGTTTGGCTATGAATTTAGCATTCAGACAACAATTTAAGGCAGTAAATGTGCTAGAGTTATAAGAATTATAGGGTCTGTTCAAGTTTGGTTTGATTACAGTGATTAAAAAGTTTTGATCAAAGAAACGAAGAGTCGTTGTGAGAATATCACCAATTATCTTACATACACCATTCTTGCCATCAAATACTAAAATCTTCTTTCTCTTCCCTTTTTTGTGTTACTAACTCTGTGATGGCGGTTTTGCAACCACTACGGTCCCGAGTGCTCACGAAGTTCAAGCACCAAATCCGCCAGCCCCGGACGCGGTCTAGGTAGCCGAGAATTGCGGTGAAATGGATCGATAATAGAACAAAGGACCTTCCCATCCATGGCCTACATGCAGTTTTTGTAAGGAAAGGATGCAAAGACTGCACACAAAGAGAAGTAGCATCAGTCCTATATCAGTCAGTATACAAGAAATCAAACCGAAATAAAAAACACCGAAATTTTACTAACAACATACATGCTTTTGGAAGACAACTTACATAATTTAACATAAACACATTAAACATTTCGGGTCATTTTGTAGCAACACGGCCATCTCATTCCAAGAACCCTACAAACCCCTTACCCCAAACTAATCCTTATCCTCTCCCATGGCGTGCAAGTAGTTCGCATAGACCAGTTCGTCTTTACCCCTTCCTAACTCTCGGCTTTGGATTGACTTGCGCTCCTTTTAAGAAGACCTTCATTTCAAAACAGACAAAAAGAATAGAACAGAATTAAAAAACAATTAATAAAGAATTAACCTTTCAATATCGATATCAAAATAAAAACTAAACACAAGGTATAAATAATTTTAGGATGTAGAAAATAAAACAAAAAATGTAGAAATAATACATATAAATTATATAATCATTGCAAGAGATTCTTGCAAAGAGCAAAAAATATCACGAATATTACACATAGAATGTCATAAAAAAAGACAAAGTAGTGGAAATAATGAACAAAGAACTAAGAATGATAAATAAATAACAAACAATAAAGAAAAACGAATAAATAAGGAAGTGTAAAGATTATAAGATTTAATGAATGGAGGGTAGAGAATAAATATGAAATGAATGTTGTATGAAATGGAAAGAAAAAGTAATAAAGAATGAGAAATTGAGGATTTGGTATAGGAGAAAAATGTTAGAAGAACAAAGAACAAAGAAAAAAGATTCAAAAAATAATAATAATAAATCAAGAAAATCAAGTTAAGGCTAATACCGAGTTACTTATAACTAATTACTAATATTAAAATAGAATCAAGAACTAAGAAATAAAGACGCAGATAGCGAATTGACAATGCCGAAATGAGATTTAAAAATTAAGAAGAGAGCACTATGAATCATAAATTGGTAATAAAAATTAGAGAATTAAGAATACAAATTGATGATTGAGGAATAAACAATTGAAAAACAAAAGAGGAAAAGAGTGTTAAGAATACAGAGAATATAATTTAAGTTGGCAATAAACATTTAAAAAAGATAAAAGAATCAAGAATAAATAAAAATAAAATAAATTGAAACAGTTAAGAGCTCAGTAAACAAAAAAAATAAATAAATATAAAAACGATTCATAAATAAAACCAATGAATGAAAAGAAATGAATAATCTTTAAGAAAAACGTATAAAAACAAGAATTATATTCAGAAAATGGGGAATATACAAAAAATAAATGAACAAAATAATTAATTAAGGATTTACTGAATAGTTAAGCAAAAATCTAGAGAAAAATATAAGAGAATTTATAGGCATTATACAATAAATATTGGATAATACAGGATTAATAATATAAAAATGTACTCTTGGTGTAACGAATAAGGATCAAAAATATACAATGAAGCATGAAAATTTAAGAAAGAATGTGAAGAATGACACAGAAGGATTAAAACAAAGAAAAAGAGGGTGCCAAGTTCTAGTCAGCATTTTCTGATTTAAAAAAACTCTGAACACGTCTTCTTTTGGATCTTGTGTTGATGAGTTAAATATTTAAGATCCAGGTTGTCTCCCTGGCGTGAGAAACCTGCCTCAGGGCAAAAGTCTCTTGCATATGAAAATCAACAATCGTTAACAACATAAATAGATAGTAAAGAACATATGTTTCGTGAAAATACAAAAGTTAATTTGAAACACAAAAATTTTACTCTTAAGCAGTACAAACTTAAGAACAAAACATAACGACATTCAATTTTGAACGAAAAAAGGAATGAAGAATACCCAACAAATAATAAAGAATGCAGATTAATAAACAATGCAAAGGACTAAGGGAAAAAGGATGATCAAAAATGAATACAGAATACCTAAAAATAAAAAGAAAATAATTATTTTCAAAAAATAAAAGAGAATTAAGTAAACGGAAAACAAGCAAGAAATGGAGTTTTAAACATTTGAAAGTAAAGAATGATGCCTCGAAAATTAAAACGATTGAATAAACAACAGTGAATATGGAATCAAGAATATACAATCAAAAGAAAATAATAAAGACCTAGGTTAAATACAGGGCATACTGTATAAAGGAAAAGGGATGAAATATTTATAATGAAAAAATACCACAAGTCTAAGAAATAAGGATTAAGATATAGAAAATGAAGAATACAGAGTAAACGAAACAGAATAAAACAGAATAAAAAAACAGATATAATAATAGAAGTAATAATAAAACAAGGGAAACAATGGTGCGTAAGGTTTGAGAAACACGAATTATTGCCGGAAGAAATTATAGAGGTAAAACAAGGGGTTTATATCTAATACTGAAATAAAGTCGGTTTTTAAGAAAGATGATAAAATAAAAAATTAAGGAAAAATATGATATAAAAAACATCTTACCAAAAAAAAGAAGGAATGAGGAGAGGATTGAAAGTGATAACAAAAAATGTAAAAATAATAATTAATGAGGAGTAGAAAAAACAGAAAAATTACATAAGACAGAACTTAGAAATCAGGAAAACATTACGTTATATGAGGAAATATTAAATAAAATGCTAACAAGCAAACAAACAAATAAATGGTGAGTGTTGAGTTATGAATAAAAATTAAAGAATGAAGAAAGTAGTGCTCAAAAACTAGAGAAAAACGTAGAAAGAAGTAATCAAAACATGTAAAGAATATCTAGCAAAGAATAAAAAAAAAAGAGTTTTGAAAAAATATCTGTTTCCCCTACAAAGACTTAAAGCCAAAGAAACAATCTCAACAATAAAAATAAGTTCTCATAATTTTATGGAACAAATAATGCATAATACAAAACAAGGACAAAAGTATGAAAAACCAATCATAGCGAGTAAAATATAGAGTCTCAGCAATAAAGTAGGGCAAAAGCAGGACAAAAAAAAAACAAATAAAAAAATACTGAAAATAAATACAGAATTTAATCCAAGGAGTAAACATTATCAATAACAGAATATAAATTTAACAATAACAAATGAAGAAAAAAATTCAGAATACATAAAATTGAAGCAGAATATGGAATAGAGATAAGAGATAATTCTATGAGAAGATATGGAAAGAAAGAAAACAGAATCAACTGTTAGATTTGGAACATCAAGAATGACCAACAATGTTAAAGGAGAAAACAAGAAGGAATGGAGAATAGAGTACGCAAAACAGATAAACATACAAAAAAAATAGTCAATAAAGTATGAATGATGATGATTTAATGATGAGAAATAGAGAATGGAGAACGCAGGATAAACAATGATAAAAAAAGAATAAGCACGAAACAAGAAAAAACAGGTACACCTCGAGATTTCGTACATCAACTCTCTTTCTTCAAATCACAATAGCATAAAAATCACTGGCTGTATCTGAAATTAAAATGAAGAACAGCCTGCTTCTCTTTCTTTTGGTTGTATTGGATTTTTGATACAATCAGTAGTTATTATGCATTTATCTAGGGTTACCTGTAAGTGATAAGGAATGGAGAAAGAAAAACAAAGAAATTCTAAATAAAGGCTCAACTTAACAGAATAAGGATTGAGAAAAAACAAATCCCTAGTAGCACACTAGTAACAAATCAGTTGGAATGACTGATTTGTGACTAAATTAAGTCACAATAAAATTATTGCCATCAGTTCTAGCCATTCTGTGCTGGTTGGGATAAAAAATTATTAATGAAAAAAAATTTAATGTTTGAATAATCAGGGATAATCATAAAGAATTTAGAATAATTAAAACAGAATATTGTACAAACAAATTAAGTATAAAGTATAAACAGTTTTTATGGACGAAAAATATTAGTATACAGATCAAGAAAGAATTAAAAAAATAGTTATGTTGATAAGAGAACAATGATTTAAGCATTGAAATAGGAAATGGAGAAAAAGTATGGTGTATGATGTATTATAGAGGATACCACCCATTGTAGCACGAAAGCTTAGTTCGACAATTGTGGGCTCTCCTCTCTGTTAGACTTGACACTGATTATCATCATCTTGCCATTGTTTGAAGAGCCAACAACGGGTTGGGTGGATTGATCACTTATACGTATCCACAGGGATATGAAGAATCTTCTTCCAACAACAAGATTGAACTGTTCGTCATAAGAGCAAGCTATCGTTAGATGAGGATGTCCCAATGGGCGGGAAGAAGAGATTTATTTTTAAAACATGCATTTTTGAATAAATCATTCCGTTAAGCCTTCACAACACGTTCAGTTCGTAGTTTCACTGAATTCGATTTCCTGTTAGATGAGATCTTATTTTTCAAAACCTCTTGAAATAAGTGAAATAAGTTTATTCATATAAGAGAAAAGTAACACGGCATCAGTATCTACTATTTTTGTTCTTCGGGGAAATAAGCAAAAGTAAAACATAATTTATTATGTATACAGAATATTGAATAAGTGGTGATAAAAGGGTTTAAAAATTGGAAAAATAAGAACAAGGATTAAAAGCTGAACTTGAAATTATTAAATAATGAATTATAATACATAAAATAATACAAAAAAATTGAACACATAAATAATAGAAAAATCAAAGAGATGAAAATTTGGAATTATGAATGCATAATAGGAAGTTGAAAAAAAAATAAGCAAATTAATATAGGATTAGAAGCTAGAACAACTGAATTCTTGAAACGTTAAAATATAGAAAAAAAAACATAAAAAAGACATTATTAATATTGAAAAGCGAACCACGAATGGATAATTCAGCATACAGAATCAAGGCCAGGGATAAAATAATGAAAAAAAAAGAATAATGAATAGTTCAAATAGTCAAACAGGAATTATTTACATAGAAAATAAAATAATGAATTACGAATAGAGAATGAAAAAAAAGCGAACATTATATCAACTGAGAATTATAAAATTATAAAAATTGAAAAAATAGAGAACAGAGCATAGAAAAATGAGACTAGGGAATTGTAAAAAAAAATTCAGAATAACGAAAAGAGCATAAAAACGGAATAAACACAATGAAGTATTATAGTTCAAAATAGAGCATAATGGATAAAAAATAAGGAACAGAAAATAAAAAAATAAGAAATTAACAAGTATTAGTAAAGAATTATTCATGACTTATGAATAATTGCGGATAAGCTAGTAGAAACTAATAAAGATTGGACTATTGAATGAAAAATAACGGCGAAAGATTTAATTTTGGAATTATTGAACCGTTAACATTAAATCCCAAAAATGCATTGATTTGTGCGTTAGTTTGAGATCACCAGTTGTTAGACATTGAGGATGTTTGCTAGTCCCAAGCATCATCTGTTGGTTCTCTGTGATATAAATGATTTTCGGTTGAAATTCCCTGAACTGTCACAAAAGTGATTGATGGTTCCTTCATTTGGCAAACTTTGATGTCAGTCACTAAGAAGCACCAATTAACTTCAAAATTATTATCTTTTTGCATTCTTGAAGAATCTTCCACGAGTGATCCCTCTCTCCTCGGTAATAAACTGAACCAGCTTATCGAAGCACTTTTCCGAATCACGTCCGGACAGATTGACCATAATGTTCAATTTCCTCCTCAATGCACACTTGCTCAAACCGGCCAATATGTTCAAGTAGTTCTCGGTACAAGAGCAAAGTGGATTGACTGGAGCTTATCAAAATTGGACTGCAACACTCACTCACTTGTTGCAGGACCCATGTCTGCAGTCACCACTGGGCTGAGGCCAGCATTAGGAAGACTCAATAAAGCAAATTCACTCACTCGATTTCTATTCCGAATCAATCCTGTTGCCACATGTTCCCACCCGGAGCAATTGTTCCCGAACGGAATCACTCCTCCGCATATAATAGCATAAATCTATTTCCACTGCGTCTTCGTTTCGGGCTCGGAGCTGCGAGCAAGGGTCCCATATTGAAATCGTTTACAGCGATAAGCACACATTTATTTGTCCTTTGAAATGCTCAGGAACCTGCTCCGTGAGTACGGCCAGCCACAAGCTTCAGCTTCCACAGAAGACAGACAGACAGACTGCCATTCAGACAAAAAGCAATATAAGAAAAGACAAATGCAAATATCTTCCTGTTCCTTTGCGGGTGCTGCTGTTGTGCTGCTCTGCCAACACTCTTCCTGTCCAGGGATGCCAGATTTATATCTTTGGGTTCGATTTTTCCATATAAGATGTCTTCGACTTTTCTTCAGCTACGAAGTGGCTTAGTCAGCTTTTAATCAGCCTAAATTTATTGAATTGGTTAACAGACATTTTCAGACAACACAGTTGTCTCAAAAATTGGCATCACTGTTTCGAGCTCCTTTTCTTCAGACGGTGTGGTGCGTGCATGAGGACGATTGGAAGCTGCTTCATTTATCATTCGGATTCACCTATTCAAGAGCTTTGAGCTGCATTCTTATCCTCTATTCGGCTGTGGAGCTGACTGTGAGAAATGATTGAGGTTGACTGAGTGCTGTTGATAACGAAAGCTGTAAAAGAAGATGTAAATCACTTGACATCTGGATGTTCGGAACCGTCTATCCCTCTGCACTCCGAACCAGTTCGTCATCGAGGAAAGTAAATCGATTTAGGTACAAGTCAATCGTTCCTCCATTCATGATAGCTAGGTGTTGCAAAATGGAGGCAAGGTGCAATCTCTTCGCCCGTTCAAATGCTCAATTCAATTCAGACGGCTCTTCGTTTCGTTGTATCGCATCGAACACATGTGAGACGAGACAAGACTCCGGTAATCCCGTTGGAAATCTAATAGTTGGACCTCGAGACTTGTCTCTTCTCTCTCGCCCGATGAATAATAAAATTGAGAAAATTGAAAGCGAGAAAAAAACCTACCCCCAACGACAGTGAAACTTTGCAAATATTTAGAAAGATTAAAAGCGGCAAACTTTTCCACCTTCTTGCTCACTTGGTTGAACGTGAACTTTTACCTCTATTTTCGAAAGCAAACCAGCGAACAGGACGAGCAAAGTTTCCTGTTGGGAAAAAATGAAAGAAAATTCAATAATAAATTTTCCAAAACAAGAAGAAACAACAAGTGCACTCACTGCAGAACTCGACTCAGCTCTGAGTCGGGGCTGGAAACCACACCTGCCCCGCCCACTCACCCAACCAAGAAGACTAATCAGACCTAATTGTGGTGTCCTTCCTGTTCGCCTTGGTTGTCGTCGCTTTCGCAGCAGTGTTGACAAAGGAGGTTGTCTGATTTCCGGCTCCCCTTTCTGGTGTTTGGGAAGTTTCAAGATTAAAAAGGTTGTGACTTCGGGCAAGTGCAATTTGTGCTGCCACCGAGACAAGCTTGCGGTGGAGAGGTGAGAGGAATTTTCACTAGTAATTGTATGCAAATGTCGTTTTTAAGTGTTCATACGTGTATTACAGATTAACTTAACGAAACTTAACTAATGCTTTTTAACGAAATTTTGTTCACCTACATTGGAATCTCTCGCACCATCATTCTTATGAACTTCAAAGCAGTCTTAGCTTCTGTGGAAAATGTTTCCCAAATGATGGCGGCCCAACCATCAACGACCTGCCATCTGCCCATGATATTTCTGTAACGTAATGTTTGTAATTGTCAGTTGTGTATTTGCTGCACAAGTTGTAAGTACTTACGCATTAAAACAATCACCTCCGTCAAAAAACCATCCACCTCCATTACCAAATTTCTTTGAACACTCAGAACTGTCGTCAGTTACAAACTTCCGTCCAATGTGATTGCTCAAAGAATCCCCGGCCGTTCCAACGTACTCTCCAAGCACCGACAACGGATACTGCTCTTCTTCTGATCCCACCAAAAGCGGTCATACCTTGCATAGCGATAGTTCCCCTTAAAATCCTCTAGTTCAACTGCAAGCTCATGAGTTGAAGACTTCGTCAACTGATACAACCGCTCAAGACCGATCCAGAATTCCTGTCCCACCGTTCCAAACCCATCGCGATACTCCGTCCAGCTTCTATTGAATAATTCAGAACCATCGTAGCGCTGTAGAATGACCACCCAGTTTCCTCCGAAACGAACTTGCTCCCGATAGACCAAAGCGTCTTCCGATCCGATGTGCATTCGACTTAGACCAGACATTCGACCACTGGTCTGATCACAAACAGTCTCTGGGCTGGTTGATTTTCCTGATCTCTTTGTCATTTTCGGCCTAGCGCTTCGTATTCTTCGGGTGCATCTCCGCCAACTGACTGCGAATGGAATCGTGATTGGAACAGATGGTCTGCAGTTCCAGTATTTGTCGGGATTGGTCGCTGATGCGGGACACGTTAATCCCGACGGAATTATCCAGATCGGCAATAAGGTTGCTGATTTTGCGCTCATGACGATCGACCATCTGGTTCAGCTGACGCTGTTCGTCTTCCACCCGACGTTGATTGTTCAGGAAGGCTTCCCTTGCTCCTTCAGCTGCACGAATAGCTCGGTAAATCTGGCGTTGGGAACGGGAAGTGGTTTGGCTAGATTTTAGCTAAGATTGCATTCATACTCACCGGAATTTCCAACATGTCTAGCTGGGTTTGAAATGATTTCTGTATCCAAATCCAGTCGACTGATCCTGGCGAACATTGATCGGTTCGTGCTCTGACACTGCGCCATCGGAATCCTCCGATGCCAGAGTAGTCTTTGCGGCAAAGAATAAAACGAATATGATCGTTTTAAGTGGAGATTCATTTTACGGTTTGTAGATCTATCCTAACGGGAGTCTGGAATCCAACTGATGCAAATCGATGGAAGAATCACATTTAACGTTGTGGGCAGAAAAGAAGTTTGCGATAATAAGACTAAGAGGCGGGTTATGCTTAAACATATTGCTTATCAACTTTTACGGAGTCAAACATTTGGCACATTCTTGCTGCACGATTATCAGAAAGGAAACTGTCACAGCCGGCAGTAGGCAGTAGGCAACAACGAATATGTTGATAAGAGTTTCCATTCTGTTAGTTTTGTTAAGTTTCAATATGACTGATAGCCGGATTGTATGAGTCACGCAGCGAACTTAATTTCTCATTTGTTTCTCCTTTTCAGGTACGTGTCAAAACAAAATGCATGATGAGCACAGTTGAAGTGACAAAAGGTGGATGCAGGTTTCAACCGGCGGAAGGTATTTCAGGTTCATGTTAATTTTTGTTCTTCTTCTCATGGTGAAACGCGGTCGTAGACACTATCCATATACACCGTGTCCAATTTATTCTTATCTATCTATCTATCTATTTATATATAAAAAATGAAATGCTGTCAGTTTCCAGACAGCATAACTCACGAACGACGCGATGGATTTAACTTGATTTCTTTTTTATTAGGTTTGTCTTGGTTCCCAAGAGGCCTATATGCCAGAGGCACCTAGAAAAATTTACCGGAAAGTGAAAAAAATCTTCAGAACCTTGTACCCATTATTGTCAGTATCGTGGAAAACCGTTACGAAAGCGCTCAACGCTCACATTCACGTTGAAAATTTTCCCTTTACCGTTCATGAAAGCTTTCCGACTGTGGATAATTTTGCTGTTCCATCTCAAAAAATGGTCAACGCGTATATTTTACAACTCATATCGTAGTGCAAAAAGGCGCAAACAACCACTTTCTACTACATTGACAAGTTTCTTCAGTATTTGGGCCAAGCTGATGAATTTGGAAGAACGTTGCTTTATGCTGAAATGCCAAGATCTTATACTTGAACCAGCCTTCGAAGGAACACCAACGGCGCACAACAAGGAACGCCAGCTGAAGGCCATCCGCATGTTTTCGACAGATGCTTTGGGATGCAGCAGAAATGCATGCAATGCATCCCAACAACGATGAATGCTTCTATTTACGTTTGCTATTGGTTAATGATCGTGGACCGACATCATTCGAAGCTTTGAGGCAACATTCAATTATTAAGTGTGCTCAACATATCGTGAAGCATGCCAAAAGTTACAATTGCTGTAAAATGATACACATTGAGGAATATACCTTCTTATGAAATATTTTTTAATGAGTCGCAATCAAATAAAACATTGTTTGCAATTCATATATGCTCTCATTATATTTTCCTTCGTATTCCAAAAGACTTATGGGACAAATTCATGGACGATATGGCGAGGATGATGTTTTACATAAGATGGAAATCACTTAGCTTCAAATCCAGAAATGCAAATCGCTGTGGAAATGCATAACGAAGCAATGGTGTTGATCGAGGATATGTCTAGCATGATTGCAAACAAATTATTACCACAATTGAGTATGGCTTTCGTCCGATACGTCCAGTGCACACAGCATTCAATCCAGGAATTGCATCGCGAGCGACAACACAACCGTAAAGAATTGATCGAAAATGTGGGCATACATGAAGAAAAATGGCACCAACTGAGAGTCAGCATGTTCACGACAAAATCATGACAGTTATCCATTATGGAAATCTTCTATCTATCTTCTATCTCTCTATATATATGAGATCGAAATGCTGTCCGTTCGTGACAGCATACCACTGAACGACACGACGGAGATTACTTGATTTCTCATCTGATCTGATTCGTCTTGGCCTCCAACAGGTTTATATAGCTGAAAAGTTAGAAAAAATACTAGAAGGATGAAAAAAAGTTCATAAAAGCCGTGACTTTGCATGGTGAGAATCACAGTATGCTAAACGGCAAGACCAGTTTTCGATTTGTAAAGGGGACTCCATTGGAAACTATTTATTGATAGCTCGTAATTAACAAAAACAAAAAGAACGAGAGAGGAGAGAACACTGATTGTTACTTAGGACCTTTGAAAGGCATACAAAAAATGATAATACACTAGAGTCGCCCATTTTGGGCATACGGGATTGTCGGAATTTGACGTTGCCTGCGGAAAAATGCGCGGAACCGTTAGCTCATGCGAGTAGATACCGTTCGCCTAAATATTGATCAGGCCTGTCTCAAAACTAACTCTTCTCACTTTTACGAAGCCTTTGTAAATTACGGGTTTTGACGTGAGTTCAGAGGAATTCATCTCGTTGTTTTTCACCGCACTCATTCCTGTGTAGAAAGTAACTTCAGTGCCTGTGAACGATTTAAAGCGTGTCGATGTACGTAGCAACTGGAACGTTTGCATTGCGTGACACCTCGCAGCAAGATGTAAATTCTGGATCAATCAATGTGAAAAGGGCCGATCATACATTGTACAGCAAAACAATTTCTGAGCCCTTTTCTCTTAAGCCATAGGCCACCCACATAAATCAATACCACAATCATGTACACGGAAGCCAGCGCGAATCAATCAATAATATTTCATCAAAATCAACTATAGGCATTCATTGACATCTCGATAACCCATGATTGTAACAATCATACATTTCAATTGATTAAACTATTGTATGCTTTGAATCAACATCAGTAAAATATGGTTGATTTCAACTATACTATCTGGTTATGTCGGAAACGAAAATATTGCTGATACTTTGACAGTTGTTGGCTTCCAGTGCCAGTGAATTCAACCATGATTATGGTTGAACCAACTGAATCAACAACAGTTGGTTTGAATGTGCTGAAGTCCAGTCCAATTGTTTTTTGACGTGAGACTACGTCTTGTTTGGCTAAGAATTGGGGTGTCAAATGAAAATCTAAAATTTTGCGACCGTCACGAAAAACCGTAAGTTTTGTACGCGAAGGACTCAAAAAATCCACGATAGGATTTACATTGATTTCTTCTTTAATCGGTCGGAAATTTTGCCGCGCTCAGCTTAGTTGTCAAACATTACTCTCAAACAATAGTAACTATCGCAAATTACGCAAATACCAGGTGCAGTCTTATAATGTCATTTTGCAGCGCCAACTTACCAAATTTCCTATCACAGATTTCAAATCAGAAGCAAGCAACGTTCCAGCATCATCTTCTTCTTCTTTGTACTAGAGAGACTTCAGTCCAATCATGTCATTCCATTCTCCATGTACGTCAGTACGTCGCACCACGCAGCTGAGTACGGTGTGAAACGAACACTAAGGAAGAAGTACTGCCTCAATCGTTTGGCAACGCGTTGAAGCTGCGCGGAGCTCGTCGCTGGTAGCTGGTCGCAGCTGCTTCAGTTGCCGCTTGGCAGCGGGACTGGTCGCAGAGGCAGCTGGTGGCGGTAGGCACCAGAGCTCTCCCAAACAGCGATCGTCGCGACGAGGTAAAATGGCGGATTATGGGGGCGCACAATGGCGTCTGTTTGTACGAAGCCGCCACCTTACCACATTGTGGCAGCTGTTTCGCCGCGACTTCAACGCTGCTGTTTGAGGCAAGTGTCCTTATGGGGCGAGCAGCAGTAGGTGGAGATTGAACTCTGCCCCATTGAGGACAACGAATTAAAATAAAAGAGCTGTTTATTGAAGAACTAATCTTGCACTTAAGTTCGGTCTCGCTGGAGGACGAGCCGTCGGTAAAAATTCATACCCAGCTGGCTGGCACAATCCATAAATTGATAATCTGTCCTTCTGAGGAAAACCAAACCAGTTCAGAGAGTTGTTTATATAAGAATTCAAATTAATATTTCGTTCGGTTTGTGCGTCATTTGATCTAGTGCCGATTTGTGCGTCACGACTACAAAAACGCTACTGTTTGCAGGAGAGCCTCCATGGACAGGTGAGCAGGACAATTCTCCGACGGTGGAAATTTTCCTAGCTGGAAAGAACGCAACTCGCGATGGATCAATGAATCAAATCAACTTCCCATTTGAGCTAGTAATTTGAATAAGAGTTTATATCTGCCCACGTTCGGTCGATTGGCAGTCATATTGGATTTTGCCAAATCAGCTGAAGGCAGTACCAGTGAAAATAAATCAGTGCCTGCCGGCTGCTCGATTTATTTTCGAAAGTCTACCAGGTACAGTCTTCTTGCCAATTTCTCACTATCAATTTTCAGCTTGTTTGCTCTGATTGAGATTCGGTCCAAAACGATACCGGCACAGGCAGAGTTGAAGAAACTTGTTTTCCGACGGCAACACTAGATTTATCTAGATATTCTTCAAAACCAAAATTTTCCAAATCTATTAGTAAGTGTACATAACAATTGTTTCGTTGTTGGTTTGTCGCGCCACATTTAGAAACATATGAAAGGAGAATGTCAAATAGTTTATGTTATTTTAACATATGGAATTTGTTCATCATTTGTTCGTAGCCATCGGGCGAAATTGAGCAGCAAGAGTTGCGTTGCCACAACTATTGGTTTTGTGAAGGTTCGATCTGTTGTTGCATGTCATCATTGCACTTTGTCTTATTACATTTCAACATATTATCTTGGTGATACTTTTTATTATTATCCTACTTATGATATCGATACAAAAAATGAGCCAAACATGTTTTAATGTAGGATTATTTTATCAGGTGTTTATTTTATATTTAATTTATCATATACAGAATAATGATATTTTATCTCAATTTTCTTTCAGGATCATCTTAGCATTGTAAAAGGACATTACTTACCTGACATTAGAAACAGAATAATACTTCAATTGCGGACATAGTATCATATGTACGCTTAACCTTAGTCTTCACTTGCTCCAGTACCAACAATACAAAATGTAGAATATGTAATTTTTCAATGGAAAAGGAAGTGGTCAGGAGTTTTCTGTTGTTTATCAACACTAATGAATATATGGGAATTTAATGATTTGAAAGGGAATGATCATATTTGTCATTTAGAGGCGCGTTTCATACCTGCAGGCATGTCGAATATAAAAAATGGAGCGATGAAGAACAGCTACTCGTTCATTTAATTGTTGACTAACGAAGTTTCGACTGTCACGGTTATGATATCCAGCAGAGAACGTCTAAAATGTTGTGTGGTCAAAAATGTTTCAAATTATTGTACGAGCTGTGTTGTAGTCACATAACATCAAGGATTACGTACTCTGTTGTCTGTATTGTAACTAGTACTGAATGCTAATTTTGCCTGCCTGATAAACTCCTGAACTTGAACATTTTTAGAGATATTCGAAAATCGTCGTACTGATTATCAGTGTTTCATAACAACAATTTCAATTCGTCGGATACTTCGATAACGAATGATCGTGGCTCTGAAGGCTCCTGTGAGTATTTCAATGTCTATTATTGAATCCAAGGTTGCAACAAGATACATTTCATGCAGCTGCTTATATTCATAACTCAGATTGTATATAATGATCCGAATGGCATGGTAGTTTGTTCTTCCAGAATGTTGAAAGGAACAGGTATCATCAACATATTTGTATGTACAGACATAGCTTCTCGTTGCCTGCACAAAATCCCAAATGATGGAAAACATCGTTCAAATTCCAGGATGGTGTCATTCAGGCATACGAATAAACATTTAGACGTTGTGATTTCATGATTATCCATCATAAATTTACAATTTTATTCTCAACTTCAACTATTTGTAAATCTTGAAGATGTTCATCATCGTTTAAACGAGCGTCTCACATTGTGTTTAATACATAAAGAGTGTACAAGAGAGCTCATTTAAGAACGGTCTCTTTCAGGGGTCAGTCAATATCTTCAGAGCGTACACAGAATTTCATACGATTTTGCACCATACATGCACTCAGATTTAAATCAGCCATCGGTAAGGGTAAGGATCGGCTAATGAATATCCACTTTAACGCTAATAATATTCACATAGAATTACAGGTCAGAACACTTCAGTTTAACGTAGCGTCAGACGTTGCAATCATTGTTATCATCTCATTTTGCTGTTTATTCAGCCCACGATAATATATTTCAGTGACAAAAATGGTGGGTTCGGTTGTTGTGACGGAATTCCCATGGCGGGTTTTCGTAGCTTCAACGGCCCGCTATTTAAAATCAAGAGCACTTTCCAATGTCTTCATCGAATACAGAATGAAATAGTTAGGATGATGATGATGATGATCCCGCCACTGTTCCACAGCGTTTGAAGGACGATTTATTCATTTAGATAATTTATTTAAAACAATTCAAAATCAAAACGAACTGTTGTATCTACAGGAATCTCTTTCCAGTTCACTGTTTGCTGGCTGCTTATTTACCAGAAAAGCTGCTGATGTCACATCAAGTACCGCAACAAACCCAGCGATCAGAAATTTGCCATAATTAAATCATTGGTAACTGTATATGATCAAAATACAACGATCTGAAATTGACTACGGGATCGTCAATCTATTTGCTGACCAGATAACTCAATGGGGAAATCGAGAAAATGAAGAAATATCAACGTTTATCTCAATCATCAACAACTGAAGAATCTCCTGATAACGTCACAGGCAACCCTCCATCATTTCATGGCATCTTCAAAGAGAATAGTCACATTTACTTGTACCAAAGAAGTCCAGAGTCAACTTAAGATTACACAAAAAGGTACCAATTTTGGGGATACCATCACAAAACGAAATCCATCATCAAAAGTAGTTTGTTTGTGTCTCATTTATAAGATATTGATCCATATCAAGATACAGTCAAGTCAAAGAGAAAAATTGCGCTGCAGTTTCATGTGTGAATACATGTCTCTGCAGTTGTCAAATGTTTGATTGAGGTGCACGGACTGAAAATATTTATACCAACGAATTTTACCTGCAAATATCGGGTACTAGTGTTATCTGATGATAATTCCGATTACACAGCACGAGGTATAAAACAGCTCAATTTAAAATGAAGATCATGTCAAATATTAGTCAATAATCTAACAAAAGCTAGGAGGAGGCATACAGCACTTCATTATTCTTCAGCCATAAAACAAAATGGGAAGCTACCAGAGGAGAGATTGATTTGAAATAATCATTCATTTCGCACATGTTAAACAGATCATATTACGACATCACCATCTATCATCATACATCACGTTGCCATCTTCACAAGATCATCATCTCATCATCAATTTAACAGATGGGGGTTGTTCAATTTAGTTTTATATGTTCACTAACTGCCTACTTTACCCATTTAGGCACGAAATCTGCATTCAACGATTCGCCAATGAATGGTATCATCAACATCACGCTCGTCGCATGTCATTATCATATAGGAATTCGCCGGGCCGACAACATAGGCCGTCCGTTGAGTTCTGTCAGATGGGGCTGAAATCATTAAGGAATTGTGCATACTGTTAATTGGGTGAAGCCCACAATAGCTGTTCATCTTAATTTGTTTCATTTTGCCAAAACTAACTGTTAGTGATTCAAGTACTCATTACCAGAGGCAATTACATAAAAAAAAATTATTATTATTGTTTTATTTCACAAGTGATTAGGATATTGAACGCCTGAGCTCAGCCTTTGCTCTTGGCTCCCTGACAAAACTGGCTTAGGTGCAGCTGAAGTCACACTCGAACGGAAGGCCTGAGGGCTGAAGCGTGGCTGGCAGGCTAATGGAATACTTTTTCCTTCTATGATCGGTGGTCAATGTTCGAACTGTTAATTCATGAATTGATTTCAATCGTTTTAAAGGATGGAACGATGAGATCTGCTCTCGTACACGCGCAAGATTTTATCACGCACGAGCTGACTCCATCTTCGCGAGTTTGATCGCAGACTTGTCTCGCAGGATAAATAATGCACTATGAACAAATATACATTAATGCATCCAACGGTTGTTACAGCATCGTGGACTTTACATCTTCGCATTAATTGAAGAAGGCATCTCGAGCGCAGATTGCACTTCTGCGTCATTGCACACGGATGAAACAGCACGCGATGGGGTCACTCTTCCTTCATACCTGCCACACTGATGGTTCCACATAAAACATTCAGCCATATTAGCTCTCCCATCACAGGGAAATCTCCATGACACTCATTGCCTGAAGGTTACATTCTCCCGTGGCACAGGCACGACAACAACTTCGGATAACTGCCATAATTCACTTTGCTTCAATACAGTCAGCCAAACTGCAGCTCGTCTGAAAATCAGTTTGGCCTGTTTGACAGGGCAATGGTCATTCGTTTTCCGCCGGATTGTGTTAAATGTATTGATTTACACATTTGCTCAATACCACATTGCATTGTCATTACACAATGTTAATAAAATAATAGACAGATCGCGTCAACATTGTGAGCGAATTTAGTGAGAAAATACATCACAATTACTGAGATCGCAGTGGATAATTCATTTGATTTAATAGTCGTTTTCACTTAACGTATAAGCGACGGGCCAGACGTCGGTACGCGGTCAGTTATCGAACGCAGTGGGATCGTATTGATATGATGGATAGCAGTAACGGAGGAGGACACTGCTCCAGCGTCAGAGTTGCAGCATTGGTTCGGATTCCCACCCGTGCCCAAAAATCCGGTCCAATTAGCTGCAACTTCCTGACACCTAGATTGAGAGTAATCCCTCCGTTACTGCTGCTGCTCTAAAATGTCCCATCGCTATCAATTTTTGTTCCACGTCCGTTCCATCCATCCTTCTCCTCCCCATTGCGACCATTTACTGACTGAGCCGTACAGATTTTCGGCATCTGGCAAATCCCGGTTGGCCGGAAGCGCATCGCTTATGCACGTTAAATTGAAAACGACAAAATTTTAATTAAAATCCAAATGAGTTATCCACCCACGCGAGGACCTCTTCGGAGCGCTCTTCCGAGTGAAATTGTGACAAATGATTTTCTCATTTTTATTCGAGATTTATGCAGAAGTGATGCGGCGGAAAACATGCATGGCATTTTCCGATCTGTCATCGGCAAACGACAACGACGACGACGACGACGACGACTGATGCTGATGATGATTGGCTCATTACGATGACGTGTGTTTGTGTGAGTGAAACATTGAGCAAATGTGTGCGTCAATGTGCATTTGCTTTCTGTCAAATTCCGGCGGTAGAGTGGATGAGGAGCGTTCGACAGCCCTGTCAAAATTGTGATTAAAATTTGATTTTCAGACGAACTTTAATTTCCTGCAGTTTGACGACGACGACGATTGAGCAAAGTGAGTTATGACAATTTTGTCAGAAACGAGAGTTGTAAATCCGAAAGTTGCTGTCGTGCGAGGCTACCGATTGGATGGGGAGGGCCGCCGCCTAATGGCACTAACTTCCGGTGCAATAATTCACTCAGCAGTCAATTTCATAGAACCACAGTGACAGCAGCAGTGGAAGCAATAGTGCTTCGGGAAGACTCTCGGTGTGGCTGGATGGAACTTTTCGTATGAAAGGTTCAGGCGTTGTCCTGGTAAAGGGTTCATCAGTTGTGGCGAAAGGTGCGATTCCCTCAGTTGCTCGCTGAGGGAGGAACATTTATCATAATTGATTACTGTTTCATCCGTGGAAATTTGTAGTGACTTAGTGGGGAAGGTTTGCAATGATTTTCATGCAAGGCTGCCGAAGGGGAAGATGTTGATGTGGATGCAATCTATCTACTTCCAAAAGAGTAAAACTTGAGTTATCTTACGAGATGCCTTCAATTTATTGCTAGTCTTCTTCATGCAAAAAAAAAAGAAAGATTGTAAAGGGTGTCCACGATGAAATTGCCACACTTTGAAATTGCTCTAACTTTTTCTAACCGTTGGATAGAATTTAATGAAAATTTGGGTGTATTTAGTTCATAGTGCATTATTTACATCCTGCAAGTTTTAAAGTCCTGCGATCAAAACTCGCGGAAATGGAGTCGAAAGAACAGCTCGTGCGTGATAAAATCTTGCGCATTCATCACGAGAGCAAGGATCTCTCGCATCGTTCCATCGCTAAAACGTTGGGAATCGCGAATTCCACGGTGTCGCGAGTGATTAAGCGGTTCGAGGAACGGTTGACCACCGATCGGAAGCCCAGAAGTGAAGGAAAAAGTATTCCGTACAACACCAAAAATCACAACCGCGTAGTTGGGGCCTTCAACCGAAATCCGAACGCCCCCGTTCGGGATGTGGCTAAGAAGCTGCACCTAAGCCGAAGTTTTGTCCAGAAGGCCAAAACTAAGGCTGGGCTTCGAACGTTCAAGGTACAAAAGGCCCCTAATCGCGATGAGAAGCAGAACAAGTCCGCCAAAACCCGTGCCAGTAATAATAATTTTTTTTTTTTAGTAATAATTTGATTGCGCCGGAACAATTGGGATATCGCGAAGGTCATTCTTGTGAAACAGCGTTAAATTTAGTTTTAGCAAAATGGAAAGAAAATGTAGAGCGTAAAGATACGATTGTTGCTGTTTTTTTGGATCTCAAACGTGCTTTTGAAACGATTTCTCGGCCCTTGTTGTTAGATACTTAATTGTAGTATCGCTTTGGATTTTCGGGTTCTGCATACAGATGGTTCGAAAGCTATTTGTCTGACAGAACTCAACGGACGGCTTTTAATGATTCCGTGTCGAGCCCTGTAGAGAACAGCCTTGGCGTACCACAAGGGAGTGTATTAGGGCCCATTTTATTCATTCTATATATTAATGACATGCGACGAGTCTTACGATTTTGTGATATTAATGTTTTTGCTGATGATACCGTGTTGTTCATTGCAGCTAAAAGCCTCGAGGAGGCCGTTTCACATTTGAATGCAGATTTTCGTTCTCTAAGTAGATGGTTAAAGTACAAACAGTTGAAATTGAACATAAATAAAACTAAATTCATGGTAATTTTGCGGAGTTATCGAAGACGTCTCTGTTAAAATTGATGATGAGACAATTGATCGCGTTCCAGAGATTAAATAACTTGGCGTGATTATTGATGATAGATTAAAATTTGACTCTCACATTGACGATGTCATCAAGAAAATAGCCAAGAAGTACGGTATTCTCTGCCGATTGAAAAACGATTTAACTATTGCAAGTAAAATACAATTGTACAAATCAATCATCTCTCCTCACATTGAATTTTGCCCTTCCATTTTGTTTTTAGCTAATCAAACACAACTATCGAGATTACAGCGTTTGCAAAATAAGATAATGCGTTTGATCTTGAGATGTAACAGGTTCACTTCCTCCTCTTTTTTGTTAGATGCCCTACAGTGGCTATCGGTGAAGCAGAGAGTTGTGTATTTGACTATGGTGTTCATTTTTAAAGTAATAAACGGTTTGCTGCCTCGATATTTGTGTAATCGAATTGAAAGAGGAAGTGATATTCATAGATACAACACTAGAAACGCGACCATATTTTTTGTACGGAACTTCACAAAATTCGTTGTTTTATAAAGGTATAAATATTTTCAATTCGATGCCTCTACACATCAAACGTGCAGCAACACTTACAGATTTTAAGAGACTATGTATTTCACACATGAAAGCTGCCTTTTGAACAGCTACTCTGAACTTTTTCTCTTGACTTATTTTGTATCTTGACAATGTTATTACAACGGATATTTTTGTATGGTTTATTGTTAAATGTTTTATATTTGTCATGGGGCACAAACAAACTATACTTTTCACCTCGATGATGATGATGGATTTAAAGTTTTTATTTTGTTATTGTATTTTAAAGTAGTTTTTATTTTTTGTGTAGTCTTCAAAAGTTTGAGCCTCGCGCGCGGTATACAGGTATAAAGGACTTCTTTTTGAATTTACAAAAAAATATTGGCTTCTGATGCTTGAGAAGATGCCATGAAATAGTAGAGGGTTGCCTGGCTGATTGTCGGGGAATTCTTCAGTTCTGTTGTGGTTGAAAGTAAACGTTTGACTAGGGCCGGTCCAGGATTTTTTCGGTTTGTAAATTTTCTCGATTTCCCTTATTGGGGATATCCTTGGTCAGCCCAAAACTAAGGTGGCGGTTCCATTAGTGTTGGAACCTCTGACTTGTAGCGGGCAAGATCGGATATTGGATTGTATTTTGATAATGTCCTTATACAGGATTCTGTGATTTGAATTGTAATAGAATTTTCTGATCGCTGGGTTTATTTGCGAACATTTGTGGTTGACATCAAGCAAATGAACAGTTTTGGAAGAAGTTTATATCTGTAGATACAACCAGTTCGTTTTTGGTTTTGCATAACTGGTTGAATTGTTTTAAATAAATTATCTAATAGATAAATCGTCTAGCTCAAACCTTTGTAGGGTTTAGTGGCGGGACCATCATCATCATCATCATCATCCTGCTAATTTTTCATTCTGGCCCAGTGTGCATTGTTATTTTATTGAAGATTGGAAGGGGATATAGCGGTTTTAAAATAGCGAGGTCAAAATAGTAGCCGTTGAAGCTGCAAAGAAGACACCATGAATTCCGTCACAACAACCAGGTTACCATTTTTTGATCACTGAGTATGTTATCATTGAGGCTGAATAAACAGCCAAAATATCAGAATGAATAACAAAAAAATCAGTGGGGTTGTGTACAAGACACGACCGGTTGACGTAGACTACGTTAAACCAAGTGATGCATTATAATGTGAGGGAAATTCTGTGTGGCTATTATTAGCGTTAAAAGGGTTTCAATTATTCGTGCCGGTCGCTTACCCTTACCGATAGAAGCAGTTTAAGTCACAATATGACGGGTGCGGCTCTTATGGAACATAAGACCAGCGTTTTAAAGTCAGTATGTAAGAAAATTCTATTGTACGCTCTTGAGATATTATTTGGTGGCCCTGAAAAGGACCGTTTGGTTTTATGAAGTTAGTGCGTGGGAAAATTCTCTTGTACACTCTTTATAACTCTTTGATGGCCCTGAAAAGGGCCTTTCGGTTTAAATGATGACACGGTCACGGTTGCACGTTTTATGATGGACTATCTTCAAGGCCTAGAAGATAGTTGAGGATCTGTTAGGGAATATAAAATTAATAAATTTATGATAGTTTTACTCAATCTTATAATCATAATCCCTTAACATTACTAAATGTTTATTCGTATTTCACACTGTGCCTGAATGGCCTGCATCTCAGAATTCTGAACGATGTTTTGCATCGTTTGGGGGATTTCAGTAACGACAGGCAGCGGAGGAAATTTTATAATACGTACATACAAACATATATTTTGATTGATACCTTGTCTCCTTTTCAACATTCACCATTTAAATACCATACCATTCGGATCATTTGTATACAATCTGAGTTGTAGTATGCCTTTGCATAATGTATCTTCAAAGAATCAAAGATTTGCAACTTAAGCAATTCTGGATTTCAAGGGTAATAATAAACATTGAAATACTCTAGAATTCAAATTACGATAAAATTCATTATCAGAAAATATCCGACAGGTTAAGTGATTGTTATAAAAACACAATAATCAATTGCAACATTTTCAGATGTGTAAGCATCTCTAAAAATGTTCAAAGTTCAGGAAGTTTTATCAAACAGAAAATAACAAAAATTATCTTGCAGTTGTTATAAGGTTATATACAAGTATATAGAGTACATGTCCCTTGACTCAGTCGATTATGTAGCACACGACTACAATTTTAACTACAACTCATACAATAATTTAGCTAGAAACGATACACACGATACACAACGACAAGGCGTTTGCTGTACTGGACCATGAAAAGTCACTAACAAACATTATTGAGTCGAAAACTTTCGATGGATATGGATATCATTAAGGATACATATTCGGACGAATTTTAGTAAAGTTTGTTTATTTCATCGCTCCGGGCATTCGGCTATATTCGGTATACTATACGGAATATAAAGCTACTTTATAACATCTAAATGACTTTCTCATGTGATTAATCGGCCATTCCATTTCAAATCATTAAAATTCCCACTATATTCATTAAGTTATATAGGTGTTGGTATGAATAAGCTCTTCGAAAAATACACAACCGCTCACTCCTACTTTTCCATTGAAAATTTTTATATTCTACATTTTACTATGTGATGAATACATAAGGCCAAAGTTGGGAATATAAGGTTAAAAGCGTACCTTAAATATGGTCTATGGTTTTTTTGTGAAATTATTATTCATGTTTCTATGTGAATGTCAGGTAAATTAGTGAATCCATTATGGCTAAAACTTTGGGGAAATCGAATTATATATAAAGATATTAGATCTCACAGAAGAAAGAGAGTGAGTTTTATAAAATATCATTATTCTTTGCAATGAGTATGGGAGAAAAGGTTGGTTAATGTATGATAAATTCTTATAAATATAAAATAAACACCTGATAAAATAATCACACATTAAAACATGTTCAGCTCATTTTTTGTATCGATATCATAAGTAGGTTAATATGCAGTAAAAGCACGCTGCGCATGTCATCACCAGAATACAATCAATAATATGTTGAAATGTAATAAGACAGGGAGCCCAATGATGACATGCAATTTGTAAAGTCGAACCTTCTAAAGCGTCCCAACTAGTTGTTGGCAACGCATTAACTCTTGCTGCTTTCAATTTCGCCCGATAACTACGAGCTCGCTCGGCATCGGTGCATGGTCGTTTCGGAGGATTTCCCGTATGTTCGCTCTTTATGCGCTTCCTGAATCTGCGCAAGCGTTCTTGATCGAATCGGTTAGGCATTCTCACTTTCACTATGTTTCTAAATATCCAACGCGACTCGTTAACACAACAGAACAATTGTTTATAACACACTACTAATTGGAATTTACAGAGAATTTTGGTTTGGAATATCATGTTCGACATCGAAAATGGTGTCCGTGATAGGGAATTTGGGTGGTTTAAGTTATGCGACAAAGGGAAAACAAGTTTTGCTAATACCCCTGGCTGCCAATCGACAATTTGAACCGAAAATCTCAATCAAACAAACTCTCAAGCTGAGAATATTAAATTGAAAGTAGCAAAGATGGTTTTGTATCTGGTAGGACTTTTCGGTGAAAATAAATCAAAGCAACCGGCAGGCTTTGATTTATTTTCACTGATATTATGGATCCGCTGCATAGTACACTGTTGCCTAGTAACGATTTGGCAAAATCCAATATGACTGCCAATCGACCGAAATGTAAGATAAACTCTTATTCAAATTACTCTCTTAAATAAGAAATTGAATTGATTTATTGATTCATCGCGGGTTGCGCCAACCAGCTAGGAAAAATTTCCACCGTCGGAGAATTGTCCTGCTCACCTTCCATGGAGGCTCTCCTGCAAACAGTAGCGTTTTTGTAGTCGTGACGAACAAATCGGCACTAGATTAAATGACGCACAAACCGAACGAAATATTAATTTAATTCTTATATAAACAACTCTCTGAACTGGATTGGTTTTCCTCAGAAGGACAGATTATCAATTTATGGATTGTGCTAACCAGCTGGGTATAATTTTTACCGACGGCTCGCCCTCCATCGAGCACCGAACTAAATTTAAGATTAGTTCTTTAATAAACAACTCTTTTATTTTAATTCATTGTCCTCAAAAGGACAGATTATTTCCACCTACTGCTGCTCGCCCCATAAGGACACTTTCCCTCAAACAGCAGCGTTTTCGAAGTCGCGGCGAAACAATTGCCACAATGAGGTAAGATGGCGGCTTGCACAAACAGACGCCATTGTGCGCCCCCATAATCCGCCATTTTACCTCATCGCGACGATCGCTGTTTGGGAGAGCCTTGGTACTTACCACCACCAGCTGCCTCTGCGACCAGCCCCGCTGCCGGCAAATGAAGCAGCTGCGACCAGCTACCAGCGACGAGCTCCGCACAGCTTCAATGCTGCCAAACGATTGAGGCATAATTTTCCTTAGTGTTCGTTTTACACCGTACTCAGCTGCGTGCGGGTGCGAGACGTACTGACGTACATGGAGAGACGAATGACATGATTGGTTTAAGTCTCTCTCTAATACAAAGAAGAAGAAGATGATGCAAGACGTTCCTTGCTTCGATTTGAAATCTGTGATAGGAAATTTGGTAAATTTACTCTGCAAAATGACATTATAAGACAGCACCTTATATTTGCGTAATTTTCAATAGTTTACTATTGTTTGAGAATAATGTTTGACAATTAAACTGGAGCGCGGTAAAATTTCCGACCGATTAAAGAAGAAATCATGTAAATCTATCGTGGATTTTTTGAGTTATTCGCGTACAAAACGTACGGTTTTTCGTGACGGTCGCAAAATTTTAGATTTTCATTTGACACCCTACCCTTGCCGTAAGACGTAGTCTACGTCAAAAAAAACAATTGAACTGACCCCCAGCACATTCAAACCAACTATTGTTATTCAGTTGGTTCAACCATAATCATGGTTGAATTCACTGGCACTGGAAGCCAACTGTCAAAATATCAACAATATTTTGTTTCGACATAACCATAGTATAGTTGAATCAACCATATTTTACTGAAGTTGATTCAAGCATACAATAGTTTAATCAACTTGAAATGTATGATTGTTACAATCATGGGTTATCGAAAAATCAATGAATGTATATAGTTGATTTTAGATGAAATATTATTGATTGATTCATACTTTTTTTTTCCGTGTACATGATTGTGGTATTGATTTGCGTGGGTGGCCTATGGCTTAAGAGAAAAAGGGCTCAGAAATGTTTGTTTACAAATGTTGATAGGCCCTTTTCTATTGTTGATCGAGAATTTACATCTTGCTGCGAGGTGTCACCAATACAAACGTTCCAGTTTATACGTACATCGACACGCTTTAAATCGTGTACACTGAAGTTACTTTCTACACAGGAATGAGTGCGGTGGAAAAAAACCGAGTGAATTCCTGAATCCACGTAAAAACCCGTATTTTACAAAAACTTCGTAAAAAGTGAGAAAAGTTAGATTTGAGACGAATTTTGATCAAATTTAGGCGAACGGTATCTACTCGCATGAGTAACGAAAACCGCGTATTTTTTCCGCAAACAACGTCAAATTCCGACAATCCCGTATGCAAAATAAGCGACTCTAGTGTATTATCATTTTTTGTATACCTTTTCAAAAGGTCCTAAGTAACAATCAGTGTTTCTCTCCTCTCTCGTTCTTTTTTTGTTTTTGTTAATTACGAAGCTATCATAATAGTTTCCAATGGGTCCTCTTTACAAATCGAAAACTGGTCTTGCCGTTTAGCATATTATGATTTTCCCATACAAAGTCACAACTTTTATGAACTTTTTTTTTCATCTTCTAGTATTTTTTTCTAACTTTTTATTTATATAAACCTGTTGGAAACCAAGCCGAATCAAACAAAAAAGAAATCAAGTAATTCCATCGTGTCGTTCGTGAGTTATGCTGTCACGAACGGACAGCATTTCATTTTTATATATATAGAAGATAGAAGATAGATAGAAGATTTCCATAATGGATAACTGTCATGATTTTGTCGTGAACATGTATTTTCAGTTGGTTCATTTTTTCATGTATGCCCACATTTTCGATCAATTCTTTACGGTTGTGTTGTTGCTCGCGATGCAATTCCTGATTGAATGCTGTGTGCACTGGACGATCGGACGAAACCATACTCAATTGTGGTAATAATTTATTTGCAATCATAAGACACATATCCTCGATCAACACCATTGCTTCGTTATGCATTTCCACAGTGATTTGCATTTCTGGATTTGAAGTTAAGTGACGCATCTTATGTAAAACATCATCCGCCATATCGTCCATGAATTTGTCCCATAAGTCTTTAGATACGAAGGAAAATATAATGAGAACATATATGAATTGCAAATAATGTTTTTATTTGATTTCGAATCATTAAAAATATTTCATAAGCTAGCGTATATTCTCAATTTGTATCATTTTATAGCAATTGTAACTTTTGGCATGCTTCACGATATGTTGAACACACTTAATAATTGAATGTTCTCAAAGCTTCGAATGATGTCGGTCCACGAACATTAACTAATAGCAAACGTAAATAGAAGCATTCATCATTGTTGGGATGCACTGTATGCATTTCTGGGTTGCATCCCAAAGCATCTGTCGAAAACATGCGGATGGCCTTCAGCTGGCGTTCCTTGTTGGCGCCGTTGGTATTTCTTCGAAGACTGATTCCAAGTATAAGATCTTGGCATTTCAGCATAAAGCAACGTTCTTCCAAATTCATCAGCTTGGCAAATACTGAAGAAACTTGTCAATGTAGTAGAAAGTGGTTGTTGCGCCTTTTGCACTACGATATGAGTTGTAAAATATACGCGTTGACCATTTTTGAGATGAACAGCAAAATTATCCACAGTAAAGGGAAAATTTGCCATATCGCTGCATTGCAGCTAATATATCATCCCAATTGATATTGTATTATTTTGTCGTTCGTGTTTGCATCAGCTACACCAAAAACTTCTATATCTCTTCTTTTGCGACATATTGGAAAATTTATTCGATTGATTTAACGGAATTGCTAAATTCAACGTGAATGTGAGCGTTGAACGCTTTCGTACGGTTTTTTATGATATTCCCGACAAAATGGCAATAAGGTTTTTTAAGATTTTTTTCACTTTCCAGTAAATTTTTCTAAATTTTTCTTTATATAAACCTCTTGGGAACCAAGACAAACCTAATAAAAAAGAAATCAAGTAAATCCATCGCGTCGTTCGTGAGTTATGCTGTCGCAAACTGACAGCATTTCATTTTTATATATATATACTAGCTGACCCAGCAGACGTTGTCCTGCTTACAATTAAACTACTTATTGGAAAATTGGAGAAGGTCTCGAATCGCAAGCTTATGGTTGTTAGATGGCATTCGATATAGAGTAGCCTTGAACATTTGAATCAATCCATTGGGTTCATGAAGCATCGCTTGCAATTGTTTTAAAATATCCCGCTTCATGGTGGAATAATGTTACTGAGTGAATCTCGCTTGAAATAAATCTGTCTGCGTCTGTCGGTGGCAACATTGGTAAATTGGACCTGTAACGTAGACGGTTTCACAATTTCATAATTTACTAAATTTTTAAACTCTGTAAGGTTCAATGTCCAAGAAAACTTGTAAATATTATTGCGTGCGTTGTGCCAAATGAAGTCATTTGAAAACAACCGTTATAACTCTGGATGTTCTGCAGAAAATATTTAGAATCACTTCCTGATTCCGACACCAATTAGCGCAAAGGCTCTGGTGTTTCATTTGGGAGCTTCAATGCATTACAATGATAACAAACTACACTCATTGATCCAATGGCGATTGATATATTCGCATTGTCATCAATCAACGGCAGCACGTTGAAGATTCTTTTAACGGATGCCTTTATAATCGTTTTATACGGTTATGTTGGGCACCATTTTTTAACAGATCTTTCTGGTACTTGCCGATTACGCTTCTTTCTATCTCTATCGCTTGTATTTTCAGCTGCTCTTTCTTATTCAAGCCCGTAAAATCTGTTGTCAACCCAATTCAGTTTGAGTTGCACGCTGATCGTCGCTTTGTCTCATTCGAGAGTTTGCTAAGCTAGCAGTCGACCGATATTATTCTGTCTAGTTGGAGGCATTGTACAACAATACTAATTGAAATTAACTGAAATCGCAACTTAATTATTGTCTTTTTAGTTTCCAGTAATATCGTCGTTTTCACGTTTCTGATGCACTATTAATCACACGGCGAACGATACTAATGTAACCAAAAACGTAATTACACATCTGTCAGTTCAACATAGAAGACTTAAACTTATACACAGAAAAAATTCTTGTAGTAAAAACTATCATTTTACCCAACTACGCCTATCTTTAAAACTACCATGAAATTTCAGGCAAATTTACTATGTTTATGGTAAAACCTTCAACGTTTGTGGTACATTTGACAAACCTCATATTGATATCAACTGCACCATGGTTGATCTAATCGCAGGCATGGTAAAATCAAACGCATTTATAGTCAGGTGAAAATTGTTGGTGCTTGCGCTCGATTTAATCCTCGAAATGATAGTTTCTACTACAGTTTTTCTTTGCGTGTACCTTCTCTTTCTATTGGCCTTCATTTCAATTCTGGACCAACAATAGAATAGGGCCTATCAACATTTGTAAACCTACACTTCTGAGTCTTTTTTCTCGCAAGCCATAGGCTACACCAGGGTGCGAAAAATTCAAATTCAATAAGCAGTATCCCGTGAATTTATCCAACATCCATCTCGTCATTCACCGATTCGGTGCAAAACTGAATTTCAGAAGAGCCAAAATTCGGTGATAGCAAGAACACATTCAGTCAGAATGTTTGCGATTATTGTGTTTTGTGATGCTCTTTTTTTTTTGTTTTGACTGATTGAACCGGAGATCTGTATAGAAAAATGTGTCGGTAGCATCCTGTGTGAATGAAGACACTCGGTGCGAGTCACCTTTTTGGAGGGGACCGAATGCTTGTGTTCGTTCGTTCATTGCCTCTTCTCTTTATTAGTAATTCGTGTGTTCAGCAAAGACCAAAGAATTGAATACTGTTGTTTTTCGCACTCATTTCGGGCTGTCAATTATTTCACACACTGGGCTACACACGCAAATCTATAGCATCACCGTGTAGAGAAACTTTTCCCTACATGATTAAGGTATTGATTTGCGAGGGTGGCCTATGGTTTAAGAGAAGAAGGGCTCAGAAATGTTTGTTTACAAATGTTGATAGGCCCTATTCTATTGTTGATCGAGAATTTACAGGTGCTGCGAGGTGTCACAAATACAAACGTCCCAGTTTATACACGCTATAAATCGTTTACACTGAAGTTACTTTTTTACACAGGAGTGAGTGCGATGTAAAAAAAACTACTTAAAAAACCAAATAAATTCCTGAATTCACGGAAAAACCCGTAATTTACAAAAACTTTGTGAAAAGCGAGAAAAGTTAGGTTTAAGACGCGTTTTTGATCAAATTTAAGCGAACGGTATCTACTCGCATGAATAATGAAAACCGCGTCAAATTCCGACAACCCCATAAAAAGTTGCGAAATAAGCGACTCAAGTGTATTATCATTTTTTTTGTATATCTTTTCAAAAGGTCTTAAGTAACAATCAGTGATTCTCTCCTCTTTTGTTCAGTTTTTTTGGTAATTACGAAGCCATTATAATAGTTTCCAACGGTTCCTCATTACAAATCGAATGATAGCGGTCTATCATATTATGCTATTCCCATACAAAATCACAATTGGGTTTTTTATGATAAAAAAAAAAAATTCCAGTAAGTTTTTCTAAATTTTTCTTCATATAAACCTGTTGCAAGCCAAGACGAATCAAACAAAAAAGAAATCAAGTAAATCCATTGTGTCGTTCGTGAGTTATGCTGTCACAAACTGACAGCATTTCATTTTTATATATATATAAACTAGCTGACCCGGCAGACGTTGTCCTGCCCATAATTAAATTACTAAATGGAAAATTGGAGAAGGAGTTATGAATGTAAAAGTTTAGTTGCAATATGTTTTAATTCCATTTATTTAGAGTTAATTTCTTACTATTGTGTGATGATTTTATCAAAATATATTGCTGTAAGGTAAGGTTTAATGTCCAAGAAAACTTATAGAACATTATAGATATTACCATAGGTGTTGGCATGAACTGTTCTCTTATTATGTTTGTTGCCCCAAACGAAGTCATTTGAAAACAACCATTATAACTCTGGATGTTCTGCAGAATATGTTTAGAATCACTTCCTGATCCAGACACCAATGAGCGCAAACGCTCTGGTGGTGGATTTAGTGGCGTTACTTTAACTTTGCCACTTGCACAACACAATTCATTTGGTGTTTCATTTGGGAGCTACAATGCATTACAATGAGAACAAACTTCACTCATTGATTCAATGGCGATTGATATATCCGCACTGAAATTAATCAAGGGATCATATTGAAATGCAGCACGTTCAAGATTTTGCAGAATGTAGGTTTGCTGTCGTAGTCGTTTAGTGATGTTATTTTGTTTACGATTGTCACCAGATCTTTCTGGTACTTCCCGATTACGCTTCTTTCTATCGCTTGTATTTCGACCTGCTCTCTCTTCTTGACCCAACATCGGTCGAGCCCGTGCCATTCGTTGTCGATCCAAGTCATTTTGAGTTGCATGCTGAACGTCTCATTCAAGATTTTGCTGCGCTAACAGTCGTGCGGCTGCAGCGACCAATATTACTTGGTCTAGTAGGAGGCATTGCACAATAATACTAATTGAAATTGAAATTGCAACATAATTATTTTCTTCTAAATTTCTAGTAATATGTTCGTTTTCACTTTCCTGATGCAATATTAATCTTACAGTGAACGATACTAAAATAAACAAAAATGTTATTATACACCTGTCAGTTCAACATAGAATACAAAAACTAATACTCTCATTCTCCATCGAACTTCACTCCTATTTACATCTCGCTGCGAGATATCACCAATACAAACGTTTCAATTTATACGTGAACCTACACGTTTACACTGCCCAAGTAACAACTCTAGGGTTTTTTTTTCATTAGGGCGAATCTACAATTGAGAGATTCTCTCCGGGCTCGCTCTCTTTCATTCATAAACCTATCACCTTTGCGTTTTCATTCTACTATTTGTCGAGTATGCTAGCCAGCACTGTTGTGTTTCGATCTGTACTAAAGAATGCCTCGAAAGTTTTATAATGGCGCTGTAATGAATGAAAAGAGCGAGCCCGGAGAGAATCTCTCAATTGTAGATTCGCCATTATGAAAAAAAAACCTAGAATTTCACTTCTATTCCAGCCGTATAGCACTCCTCCCGGCTTTGTTGATGAAACTACATTCAAAACTGTTTTGTCCCACCTCTAGTAGACAGGCCTCCTCTTGTGAAAACAAATTAATAAACCTTTCAAGACCATAAAGATTTTGAAAATGTTCTAGTGAAGATGTTACTATGAAGATAATGCCGAAGCCAGCTGTCAAACTTCACGGTGATGTCGTGGTTGGTTTGTTGTTCTACTTTGTTCGATTTCTGCACTTCTGATCATTCAACATTAATGGCTAAGAAAAAGCTCAAGTGTTGCGGAAATTATGTTTGAAAGCAAAATATATAAAACATTAGTTTTTGTTTAGCATATCATGCTCCAAATCATATGCGCATTTAATTGTATGGTGAATATTGGCATGATAAGAGCTGAAAAATTAATGCGCATCGGAAATTATGCGAGTTTGCAACAACAAAAACAAAATTGAAAGAAATATATTCGATAAATTAATCAGAAACTTCTGAAAATTGATGGAATTCAATAAGGTTATCTAGAACGAATACCGAAATTTGCCTCAGATCTACAGTTCAATTGTATGACATTTAAAATTTAGTGTATTTATTTTTCCACATTTCAATTATTTCATTCATTCCAATATGGCGATTGCAAGAAATCACAGTTTTGCCAATAATCCAATTTATCTTAGCAATGGTTACTATAAAACTATCTGGTCGCTTGGTAGCTTTTCAAAATGCCAATTAGCCGTTTAATGCATTTACTGGAAGCAAAATGGTTTTAAAATGCTTTTGACCATTATAAAATAATATGAATGAGTCCTAAAACGGTATTTCAAAATAGCATTTTATGATTTTACAAAGTCAAATTAAAAACTTTGATAGGGATAAAAGGAATTTTAGAAGTCAAGGTTTTAAGATTGTTGTAAAGAAGCTGTGTAGGTTCTTATAAACTGACTAAAATTTGAAACCTATTGGCATCTCTTGCTGCCATAATAAAACCGAATTGATTTCTGGTGGCTTTCATAAAACTTTAGTAAAACTTAGTAAAGCTGGATGGTTTTGGCAATGTTACTTGGGTGAGGTTGCTTTTTACGCAGGAATGAGTGCGCTGAAAAAAAATATCCTTAAAAACAACTGAGTAACTCCTAGAAATCACGTACAGACCCGTAATTTATGAAAACCTCGTAAAAAGCAACATAAGGATTATTTAAACGCGTTAATGACAAAATCTAAGTGAACGGTATCTCCTCGCGTGAATTCTGAACACCACGTAAAAAAAACTCGCATAATAAACGACTCCAGTGTATTATCGTTTTTCGCATAATTTATCAAAAAGTCCTAAATAACAATGAGAGATTCGCTCCTCTCTCGTCCTTTTTTTTTGTTAATTAAGACGCCATTATAAAATTTTGCAACGGTTTCTCCTTCCAACTCGATGGATGGTCTTGTTGTTTTCTATTATGATATTTCCATACAAAGTGAAAGTTTAATTTAAATGATTTTTTAATTTCCCGAAAAAATTTCGTACATTTTTATTTCAAAAACCTGTTGGGATTCAAGACGAATCAAATGAAAAAGAAATCAAGTAATTCCATCGTGTCGTTCGTGAGTTATGCTGTCACGAACGGACAGCATTTCATTTTTATATATATAGATAGATAGATAGATAGATAGATAGATAGATAGATAGATAGATAAGAATAAATTGGACACGGTGCATATGGATAGTGTCTACGACCGCGTTTCACCATGAGAAGAAGAACAAAAATTAACATGAACCTGAAATACCTTCCGCCGGTTGAAACCTGCATCCACCTTTTGTCACTTCAACTGTGCTCATCATGCTTTTGTTTTGACACGTACCTGAAAAGGAGAAACAAATGAGAAATTAAGTTCGCTGCGTGACTCATACAATCCGGCTATCAGTCATATTGAAACTTAACAAAAACTAACAGAATGGAAACTCTTATCAACATATTCGTTGTTGCCTACTGCCTACTGCCGGCTGTGACAGTTTCCTTTCTGATAATCGTGCAGCAAGAATGTGCCAAATGTTTGACTCCGTAAAAGTTGATAAGCAATATGTTTAAGCATAACCCGCCTCTTAGTCTTATTATCGCAAACTTCTTTTCTGCCCACAACGTTAAATGTGATTCTTCCATCGATTTGCATCAGTTGGATTCCAGACTCCCGTTAGGATAGATCTACAAACCGTAAAATGAATCTCCCACTTAAAACGATCATATTCGTTTTATTCTTTGCCGCAAAGACTACTCTGGCATCGGAGGATTCCGATGGTGCAGTGTCAGAGCAAGAACCGATCAATGTTCGCCAGGATCAGTCGACTGGATTTGGATACGAAATCATTCAAACCCAGCTAGACATGTTGGAATTCCGGTGAGTATGAATGCAATCTTAGCTAAAATCTAACCAAACCACTTCCCGTTCCCAACGCCAGATTTACCGAGCTATTCGTGCAGCTGAAGGAGCAAGGGGAAGCCTTCCTGAACAATCAACGTCGGGTGGAAGACGAACAGCGTCAGCTGAACCAGATGGTCGATCGTCATGAGCGCAAAATCAGCAACCTTATTGCCGATCTGGATAATTCCGTCGGGATTAACGTGTCCCGCATCAGCGACCAATCCCGACAAATACTGGAACTGCAGACCATCTGTTCCAATCACGATTCCATTCGCAGTCAGTTGGCGGAGATGCACCCGAAGAATACGAGCGCTAGGCCGAAAATGACAAAGAGATCAGGAAAATCAACCAGCCCAGAGACTGTTTGTGATCAGACCAGTGGTCGAATGTCTGGTCTAAGTCGAATGCACATCGGATCGGAAGACGCTTTGGTCTATCGGGAGCAAGTTCGTTTCTGAGGAAACTGGGTGGTCATTCTACAGCGCTACGATGGTTCTGAATTATTCAATAGAAGCTGGACGGAGTATCGCGATGGGTTTGGAACGGTGGGACAGGAATTCTGGATCGGTCTTGAGCGGTTGTATCAGTTGACGAAGTCTTCAACTCATGAGCTTGCAGTTGAACTAGAGGATTTTAAGGGTACTATCGCTATGCAAGGTATGACCGCTTTTTAGTGGGATCAGAAGAAGAGCAGTATCCGTTGTCGGTGCTTGGAGAGTACGTTGGAACGGCCGGGGATTCTTTGAGAAGTCACATTGGACGGAAGTTTGAAACTGACGACAGTTCTGAGTGTTCAAAGAAATTTGGTAATGGAGGTGGATGGTTTTTTGACGGAGGTGATTGTTTTAATGCGTAAGTACTTATAACTTGTGCAGCAAATACACAACTGACAATTACAAACATTACGTTACAGAAATATCATGGGCAGATGGCAGGTCGTTGATGGTTGGGTCGCCATCATTTGGGAAACATTTTCCACAGAAGCTAAGACTGCTTTGAAGTTCATAAGAATGATGGTGCGAGAGATTCCATATGTAGGTGAACAAAATTTCGTTAAAAAGCATTAGTTAAGTTTCGTTCAACTAGTAATCTATATAATCTGTAATACACGAAATTAACACTTAAAAACGACATTTGCATACCATTACTAGTGAAAATTCCTCTCACCTTCGCAAGTTTGTCTCGGTGGAAACACAAATTGCACTAGCCCGAAGCTACAAGCTTGTAACTGCATGTGTTATGTTATGTTACGTAAATTACATGCAAACGTTCAATAGGCAAGGGGAGGGGGTTATTGTGTCAGACAAGGTTAAGGCTGGATGAAGGATCAGTCCTCAAACTCGAAATTTTGACGTATTTATGTGGTCTATCGAAAAAAACAACCCCCACTTGTGAGGGGCCCCAACAGCATCCTTACTGCTGGTTTAAATCGGTCCTCAAGGTTGATGTTTCTACGTATTTTTGTATTCTACTGAAATAAACCACCCACACTTGTGAGTGACCCCAACAGCATCCTTACTGTTGGTTCTAATCGGTCCTCAAACTCATGTTTCAACATATTTTTGTATTCTACTGAAATAAACCTCCCAAATATTGGCAGGGAGACAATCGAACTGGACTTCAAAGAACTAGATTACAATCAGAAACGTCTTTATTAATCGGATGTTGAAGTAAGACTAATGAAAATTGAAAATGTCATCATGCTGCGTTGCACATTCTCAACACTCCTCCTCGACGCTGCTGCTGTAAACCATACTGCTGCCGAAGAACCTCCAAGCGTACCCGTGATAATGGTTTAGTCTTGATATCCGCTGCCATCCTTTCCGTTGGACAGTATTCGTAATTGATAACGTCTTTCGTCTTCAGGTCCTTGGCGTAATGGAATTTCGAAGAGATGTGTTTCGTGCGATTACTGAACTTTTAATTGCCCAGCATTTTGAAACAGCTTTGGTTGTCCTCGAATAACATCACTTCTGTTTTCTCACCTAGGTCCTCCAACAGTCTCTGCAGCCAAACCGCTTCTTGGGATGCCTTGGAAAGTGCAACGAATTCTGCCTCTGCAGTGGACAATGAAACGCAGCTCATTACGGCGTGCCCAGGAAATTGTGCCTTCACAGTATTTGAACATGTATCTGAACATGTTCAACTCGTTCCAGTCACGTTGGGTTGGGCAACTCACCTTACGACTCAGGATCGAAATTGACGCTGCGATATCTGGTCTGCTGTTGTCTGCAATGTGCAACAACTGCCCAACTATCTTCTGGTACTCTGATTATTTGGAAGCGCGTCATCGTCCTCTTCTGTCTTACCGTATCCGGAATCAATTGGCAAGGTTGATATTTGCGCATCCTGTAGACCAGCAGAACGATCAACGTCTTCAATGTACTTGCGCTGGCTGATGAGAAAATCTCCATTGTGATCTTGACGTCACCGAGGCTGCTGATCTGGAAATTCTTTGCAAGTGTTCGCTCCAATGATCCGATGATGCCCCTATTCTCCAGATCGTCCACGTACATGAGAACGTAGCACCATTTGTAACCAGTTTTCTTCCTGTACAAGCATGGATCTGCCTTACACCGCTCAAAAGCATATGCTTCCAACACCTCATGCAATCGTTGGTTCCACGAATGAGCTGCCTGTTTGAGCCCGTACAAACTTTTCTTCAAACGGCATACCTTCCAGCCTTCCATGCTGCAGCACGACAAACCCGGAGGCTGCTTCATAAAGATCTTCTCCCCAAGGTTGCCGTTGAGAAACGCCGTCTTGACGTCGAACTGCTTAACATGCTTCTTCTTCTTCTTTGCTGCAACGGACATCATGGTGCGAAACATTTGCTTCATTTGCTTCAAGAATGCTTTGAATTTCTTGCCGGTGTACTTCACCACCACGGTCCGACCGTAGAATTTGTCCATGTTTCGTGGCCGTAGAGAACTACCGGTCTAGTTAATGTCTTGTAGATGGTCAAGTTTGTAGTTCGGCGAACTTTGTTCGATCTTAACGTTCTTCGCAGTCCAAAGTAGGCACGGTTGCCTGCCATAATGCGCCTTTGTGTCTCTCTGCTGGTGTCGTTATCGGTGGTCTCCAATGAGCCAAGATACACGAGTTCCTCGATATTATCACCGTCGATCTGAACTCGTGGTAGGAGGCTAACATTGTCTTCTCGTGAGCCTCTTCTCTTCATGTTTTTTTGTTTTCAACGCATTAATCACATGCCCAATCCTACCAGCTTCAGCCTTAAGTATGGTGTACGTTTCAACCATCGTCTCAAAGTTACGTGCTACGTTAAACAACAAACACGACAACCGATCAACCTTCTCCGAGATTCGAAGGGACTCGAGAGTGTTCCTGATACTCGGACGACACACACCACTCGATCCATCGTTGCTTTGACCAATCCATCGTTTGAAATCGATGAAAAGATGGTGTGTGGGCACGTTATATTCGCGACATTTCTGCAGCACTTCTCGAATCGCGAAAATCTGGTCGTTAGTAGCGCGGGTACCTATGAATCCCGCTTGGTATTTTCCCACGAACTCCTTTGAAATTGGTGATAAGCGGCAGCATAAAATTTGGGAGAGCAACTTGTAGGTGGCGCTCAGTAGATTGATTGCACGATAGTTGCAGCAATCCAGCTTGTCCCCTTTTATAGATGGGACTCCATCCAATTCCGGTAAACATTTCTCCAACGTATTTTAATAGCTCGCTTGAGAGTCGGTCAACTTCAGCAGCTTTGTTGTTTTTCAACCGACCAATTTCCTCCTCAACTTCCTGAAGGGTTGGGGTCGGGATCCTGTCATCTTCTGTTGCGTGTTCCTAGGTTCATTATCACAGATGAGCAAGATGACCCAGGTCAGCTAGGTTATCAGCAGCCTCACGATCCGGAAGAATATCTCGGAGGTTCGCCTCGAATGGGCCTCCCTTGTAGCCAAACTCCAGATTAGCGATTCCGGACTCCAACGTTTCGGAAAACACTACCAATTTCTGAGCGAGATCAAACACAACCCCTTCCTCCTCCGTCAATTTCAGCGCTCCAAAATAGCTCACACCATCTCCCGCACGTCTTCCAAGATCTTCCGTTAATTCTTCGCCGATCTTCTGAAACATCTCCTGATACTTTCCGTTCACGACGTGTAGCAAATCTTCTCGCTCCAGTTTTCTCAAGTAGACCTTGGTGAATCGATTCCGGAAGGGCTGGGGAAGCCCTTTTCGACCTCCACCCTGTCTCAGAGGATTATGTGCTGCAAAGATCGAAGTCTTCTTGCCCAGCTTGAATGTCTTGTTCAGTTCAGCAATGTACACTTCACCACGATGATCCAACATCGCATTCCAAATCTTCCAGTACGCTTCGAGGAGCCAAGTTCAGTTCGTCCAGGAGAATCCACGTATTTTTAGCTTTGAGAGCGGCCAGCAGGGGCCCAGGGGATTCTCTCTGCCGTCGTCGTCATCGGCGATCTCCAACGATCGATCATCCGCCGGTAGATCCGTGCCGAAAAGGTCCGCCAGATCGGTATGTTCGCACAGGTTGATTCGAACGATGGCAAGTTCCGCCCCGGCTGGGTTCTCCACTCAGAGATGTTCTACCGACTCCCGGTGGACCTTCCAGAGGATCGCTTTGCATCTAAGCTGAGTCGCCGAAAGCGATCGGAACAGTGTTTTCTGGATAGGTCAATGGCGCACCGAAAAGAAATCCCGCAAGCACGATCGCAAAGAGCTCGAAGCGCTGACGTACCGACGAAGCAGTTGCGTCTTCCGAAGGTTATTAATCTATCCGAATGGACAGACGCGTGCCACGCTCGAGCTTCAAATTGTTATATTCCGAGGATGTTCTTTGATTAAAGAGGGTGGAACGAATCGAGGAACACCGTTTGAAACCGTAAAATCCAGCAGGCCAACGATTCGGCGAGCGACAAATTTCGCTGGTTTTGGCCTGACAGGTAGGCGACCCACCCAGTGACGCGTTCCCGGATGCCGAAGTTCAGCTTGTCGATCCTGTTTCTCCAGAACGAGACACAATACTGAGCGATGACCCTGGGCAACCTGAGCGAAGAACACTGGTTTCAGCGTTCGAGTTCCTTTGCGCAGCATGGTGCCAGCGATCCGATGCTGAGATCTTCGCCGGACTCCCGGCCGCGCCAGATCTCTGTGTCGGGTACGATTTTCAGCTGACTGGCGACAGTTCTTTCTTGCGCAAAATCGTCGCACCTGGGTTCATGGTGGCCAGAAATTGGAATCCATCGGCAGCCGTGATGACTTTAGCTCCAGGCATCGTGGCAACGCCGCCCTTCTCCGCCAGGGTAGTAGGGTACGTTTCTGGTTCCAGTTGTGTCGCTTCTTTTCCACCGAGTCGCTCAGAATCTCGGAACGGTCTTAGATCCGCCAGGGAAGTCCAGGGGCACCGTCGGTATCCGCATGCGACAGTTCAGGGGATGCGCGGGTTACGATCCGGAATGGGCGCCGGTATCTGACAGATGGTGGTTTTGCCGCATCCGGTAGGACCAACCAGTAGAACCGGATCGTTGAATTCCAGAGCCTTGGCCGTCAGCACAGCCATTCGCCGCATATCGAATATCCACCGTAGAATTTTGGGCTTCCTTCCAAACTGCGTCTCTGCAAGCTCGATGTACTCCTTCAGTTTCTGGAACGCTTCATATAGATATTTGAATCATTTTTTCTTCATTATCTATTCACGTTGTTAATTTTTGTTGATTTCAATATTTGTGCATTCTTTCATGTTTTCATCTTAATGTATCATTCTTCAATATTTGATGTCTCTGATCCCCATTCTTTCATTCATCCTCTCTCATTCTTTTTCTTATTTCCGTTTCCACCGGAAGGGTGGTTTTAATTGACTCAGTTCTGTATCTTCGGGCTATTGTTCTCTGTTTCTGATTTATTTTTAATCAGTTGTTTGTTTGACTTATTATGTGTTCCTAAATCGGTGTCTTCTATATGTTCTTATGTAAAGGCACCATTTAGAACATAGATCAAACAAACAACTGATTAAAAGTAAATATATTAGTACAATGATATTACCGCTAAAATTAAACAATTGAAGAATGGAAGATGAATAAAAATGAATTAAGAACTAAAATATGAAGGCAATAAGATGAGCGAAGAATGCACGAAATATTGAAATCGGCAAAGTAACGTATTAATAATGAAAAAATGATTCAAATCTATGAAGCGTTCCAGAAAACTGAAGGAAATACATCGGCTTTGCAATGCATTGAATATTCGTGTAACGATATGCTGTAACGTAAAACTAATATCTGTCTGGCGCCCATTGAATATTATTACCGCATCGAACTATGTATATAAACGAGAATTTTCAAACGACTCGTGAACAGCTCTTTCTTCGCGGAGGTGTTCAATGATATTTCGATTAAGTCTGGCCTGCTGAAACACAGGTGGCGATTTATTAATCGTTCGACGAGATCAGGGGCGACAGTCAAAGGAAGATAGGTCGCTGAGCATATGCTGTAAGCGGTAGTATTTACTCGCAGGTGCATCAATATTATTGTGTTCGTTCTGTTGAACTGTATGGAACGTCATCGGTGGTCTTCTTTCATCCAAGAACGGCGAAGGCCCTGTCAGCTCGCCAAATCGTTGATCTGCGGTTGAAGCAGTGTTATCGTTCTAAATCAGCATCTCGGTGACAATCATTCGGAACTGGTCTGGCTGCTCGGGAAAACGCTGGCTATGGAGCGTCGTATCAGCTCGCCGTCGCTCAGAATTCACTTTCGAATAACAACTATCCGAAAATATATTCGCGCAATCAGTTGAATAAGCGATCCTCTGGAAGATCGCCGAGAATCGTGTGATCTGCCGCCAGTGGAAGAACCGGAACAACCGGAAGGTACCATCGTTCAGTCGACCTGCTCGACTTATGCCGTCACCAGCTGTGCCTTTCGGCGCAGATTTCGGCAGATAATCGTCGTGAAATGCGCCGACGACGACGGCAACGGCGTCCTGGAGCTACTGCTGTCTCGCTAAAGTACGTGAATTCTGGAACAGGCTCCTCGAAGCGTACTGAAGATTTTGAATGCGATGTTGGATAAATAAATGGTAAGCCCATTTGATGAGCTGGGTATTCAAGCTGGGCGAAACAAATGCGCGGCGCATATCCTACTGGTACGAAATTGGAGAACTCGAAGAGCTTCCCCGCCGAGATCGCGAAGTGGAGCGAAGAACCTGCTTTTGTGGAGAAGACGGAAGTCTGAAGGCAGCAGATGATGTAATTCGCTGCCGTCAAAGTGAAGAAGTTGGCTGATTAATCAAAGTAGTAGTGTTTCGAGAACGGTGAGTCAGTCAACCCATTCTGGAGTTTGTGCAAGGAGGCCCCATTCGGTATAAGATATGCCGAATCGTGGGCTGCTGTCTTCAGCTGACCTGGAATGCTGTATCTGTGATATGTTTGACTTTATAAACGAAGACTGACGAATCCCATTGTATCGAGATTGAATTGGTCGGTGAAAAACAACAAAGCTGAGATGACCGACTGGCAATATTAAAAACTCACGTTGAAGAAATGTTGCAGTGGATGAGTGCATCTATAAAGGGGACAATTGCATAACAGTAGATTTTCATTCGAAAATGCTGAAATCGCCGCTATTCTTGATTTCAAAACTTGATGGATTAATCAACGATGGATCGAGTGGTGTGTGTCGTCAGTATCGAACGCTCTCGAGTCAATCTCCGGAATGATCATTGTCGTGTTTGTTGATTTGAAACGTAGCGCGTATTTGAGACGTGTGAGCAGCCATACTGGAGGAAGCTGTGGGGTGGGCATGTATTAATGGGTAACAAAAACATGAAGGCGGAGCTCGCGAGAAGATTGGCCTCACCTGCAATTCAGATCATTTGTGATATTATCGGGAGACTCGACAGCAATGGCTCATTGGAGACCGCCGATGTAACTGAAGCTGAAACGCGCATTATGAGCAGGCAACCATGCCTACTGGACGCGAAAATTTGTTCGTCAGATGGACTAAACCGGGCCTACGAAACTTGACCGTCTACAGACACAACTGGGCCATCCATCTACTGGCCAGGTATGTAAATTCTACGGTCAGTGCAATGTTCGGCAGAAATTCAGGCGTTCTTGAGGCAAATCGAGCAGATGTTTCACCATGATCCATTTACAGCTGGAAATGTGGGCAGTTCGACGTCAGATTTGGCGTTTCTGGCAACGTAGCGAGAAGATCTTTGAGCGGCCTCCCGGGTTGTCATGAAGCAGCAATGGAGATGCCGTTGGCGAGACTGTACGGAAACTCAAACCAGGCGGCTCATTCATGGAGATAACGTGCATGAAAGTGTTAGGCTATGGCACCAGGCGATGTAAGACAGATCCACATCTTCTGGAAGAAGGCGTTACAAATGGTGCATTCATGAACGTGGACGATCTGAATGAGTCGTCAGATCATAGACAGACACTACCTTCAGATCAGCTCGTGCGTCAGATCTGATGGAGATATATCGGCCAGCGCAAGTACATTGGAACGTTGTTGAATAACAGTCTACGGGATAACATGTACCAATTGGTGAAGTGCAGTAAGACAGAGAGGACGATGACGCGCTCCCGGAAACAATCAGGTACCAGAAGATTGGGCAGTTGTGCACATTGCAGACAACGGCAGACCAGATATCGCGGCGTCGAACCTAAGAGAATAAACAGATGATTTGGCTGTGACAAACAGTTGGTATGTTGAATACATGTTCGTAATTCCTGGGCACGCCATGGCTGAGCTGCGTTTCATTGTCAGCAAATTGGGAATTCGTTGCCTTTTCAAGGCATCCCAGTTTTGGCTGCGAGACACAGATGAAGGCAAGTGATGTATTCGAGACGAAACAAGCTTTATTCAAAATGGGCAATTAAAGTTCAGTAATCGCGCGAATTTTCTTTCGAAATTCATTGCGCCAGGATTTGAGCGAAGACGTTATCAATTGCATGGTTTGTATTGAGAATGTGCGGCAACATGTGACATTTTCAGTTTTCATTGAAGTCTTACTTCAACATTTAGAGACGTTTCTGATGTAATCTAATTCTTTGAAGTCAGTTGTGTCTCCCTGCCAATATTTGGGAGGGATTTCTTCAGTAAGGAATACAAATATGTTATGTTTTTTTATGAGTTGAAGGACCGATAGAACCAACGTGGTGCTTTAAGTCATCTGAAATTAATAGTAGTTGTGTGGGAATAAGTACGTAGAACATCTGACATGAGTTGATTTAAACCAGCAGTAAGATGCTGTGGGAAACTCTGAAATTGAAGTCTTTTCGATGGAATACGTAAACCATTTAAATTCAGTGAAGACTGATCAACAAATCAACCTTGAAACATTGTCTGACACAATAACCCCCTCAGCTGCCTATGAACGTTTGCTGTCTATATTGCATGACATGGCATAACACATGCAGTCTAGCTGTATGTAATTTGTGTTTCCGCCGGACAAACTCCCCCTACTGAAGTGGAGAATTTTCATAGTAATGGTATGCCAAATGGGTACCGTCTCGTGTGACCTAGTGTATAGATTGCTAGTTGAACGAGGCACCCAACTATTAGCACCTTTGTTCTGCCTCTATACTCATATCATTCTGGGCTTCAATCAGTCTTAGCTTCTGTGGAAATGTTTCCAGATGATGGCATTGGCTGACACCATCTGTATTCTGTAACATGTGTTAATTATCGGTGTGTGACTGCCATGAAATTAAGTACTTACATTAAAGGCAATCACCTCCATCGAAAACCATCGCACTCCGACCACCAAATTTCTTGAACGCGAACTGTCGTCGATTTCAAACTTCCGTCAATGTGACTTCTCAAAGAATCCCCGGCCGTTCAACGGCCTTTCTCGAAGCACCGGCAGCGGATACTCTAGCACCTTCTTCTGATCCACGCTGAAGCGTTCGCTGCAGCGATAATTTACCAAATCGCACAGTTCAATATAGCTCATGAGTTGAAGACTGATCAACTATTCTGACCGCTCAGGAACCGATCGAGCCCTTACCGTTCCAGGCCCATCATATACTCCGTCAGCTTCTGACCAGATGAATTCAGGGCCATCGTAACGCTGTCGACCGCGTGACCTTCTGATGAACCGATCCGTGTGCATTCATTTAGACCAGACATTCGGCCGCTGTCCTCTGACTCACCAAACCAGTCTCTGGGCTGTGACTCGCGATCTCCCGATTTTTCGGCCTGTACCGTATTCTTCGAGGTCTCCGCCAGCTGGCTGCAGTGAAGTCGTGATTGAACAGGTGTTTCTGCACGCGGTTCAGTAACTGTCAGTTGGTCGCTGATGCGGGTTACAATCCGACGGAGTGAATCGGCAACAAAGGACTAACGATTTGCGCTCGCGTATCTGGTGCGCTGTCGTCCCGCCGGCGTGGTGATCAGGCGCTGGCTCACTCGGCTGCTGTATCGTGGCGTTGAAATTGGATGGGTCTGGCTAAGTGCATTCATACTCGCCGGAATTCAACGGAACGGATGATTTCTCCAAATCGGTCGATGATCTGAGCGAACGATGATCATTCTGCTCTGACACTATCAGGTATCATCGATGCCGGAATTTGCGTATGGAGCAGATATGATAGTGGGAGATACATTTTATGGTTTTGTAGATCTATCACAACGGAGTCTGGAATCAACTGATGCAGATCGATGGGCGTCATTTAACGTTATTGGGCAGAGAGAGTTTGCGATGAGGCGGGTTATCTTAAACATATTGTATCGGCAGGTCAACGTCTTAACACTATCAGAGGAGCTGTCACGGCCGGCAGCAAACGTAGACGTATGTTGATGCCATTCTGACAGTTTTGTTTGTTAGCCAGTTGTATGAATCGCAGCTGAACAATTTCTCGTTTGTTTCTCCTTTTCAGGCCGTGTCATTTAAGCATGATGGCTTGGTGAAGTGATGAAGGTGGATACTGGAGAAGATATAATTTTGTTCTTCTTCTGTGGTGAAGTACAGTCGTAGACACTTCCTTGTAACGTGTGTGTATCTATCTGTCTATCTGGCTCTATTTAATCTATCTGTCTAATCGATCTATATATGAAGTGAATGCTTCTTCCGTTCGTGTTTATATGCAATGATTGCTGATTTCTTTCGTTTGATTCGTCTTACAATCCCAACCAATTTTTGAAATAAAAAGATGTGCGAAATTTACAAATCAGGATAAAGATCATTCATTAGACAAGCTTGTAATGGAGTATCATGATGAAGGCAACCAAGACAAATCCGTCAATTGGAGCCGTTGCAAAATTTATATTAACGTCTTGAATAACGAAAGGGACGAGGAAGGAGCCAGGTATCTGACCCATTTAAGGACTTTTTGACAAATTATGCGAAGACACTGGAATCATTTATGCAGTTACGGTACGTGATAATCAAGATAAATGAACTGTCGTGCTGCTGTTCATGAATCTTATGTACTTTGAATATGAAGATGCTGGATCTATGCGTGATTTCTGCCGTGAAAACCTCACTAATGTGATTGTAAAATAAACTGCAAGTTTTGCTAGAGTTTATGAAGCCGCCGAAATCAATTCTGATTTCTCATGGCTGAGATACCAATGGAACTCAGATACAGTCTACACGGCAATAACACAACAATCTTTGACATTATATTTTATCTAATCAAGTTTTTATTTGACTGTAAAGATCATCAAGATGTATTTTGGAATTACTATTTTAAGACCATTCATGTGACTATATTAGTCAGAGGCGTTTTAAAATCCATTTTACTCAGTAATGCATAGGCAACAATTAACATTTGAAAACTGAAACATGAATAATTTTATAGTAACCATTGCTAAGATAAATTAGTTATTAACAGATGATGCTGCGATCACCATGACGGAATGAATGAGAATGGTGTGTGAAGATAGATCCGCTAAATTTTAAATGTACAATTGAACTGTAGATCTGCATTTCGGTATTCATTCTGATAACATTAATTCCATCAATTTTCAGAGTTTCTTGATTGAATATATTTCTTTCAAATTTGTTTTTTGTTATTTGCAGAACTCGCATAATTTCCGTGCGCGTGATGGTTCAGCTCCAGATAAATGCCAGTATTCACCATACAGACATATGGAGCATGATACTATAGTATAAAGGGACTTTGAAGGTTTATTAATTTGTTTTCACTGCAAGATGCAAGTGGGCCACTGCATTTCGGCTTCGCCTCAGGAAAGTGTTGTGGTAAACAGTTTGAATGTAGTTTATCAACAAAACCACATGATGCCTATACGCTGGAATAAATTGAAATTCATTTAGATTTTTTTCATAATGTGAATCTACAATTGAGGAGATTCTCTCCGAATCAGCTCCTCTTTCGTCATTTAGTAGCCATTTAGCCAAGACTTTCGAGGAATAACAATTCACAGACGAATGGCTGATGTAACTATACATACCGACAAATGAATAAGATGAAAACGCAAGTTTATGAGATGAAGAAGGCGAAGCAATCTCAGTTCATGTGAAAGACTTCAGTATTGCTTGGAGCGTAAACATGTGGGATTCACGTATAAATTGAGACGTTTGTATTGATATCTCGCAGTAATTGAGTTCGATGGAAGATGAGATATTGGACAACTATGTTGGGCTGACAGTATGTAACTCTTGATTTTGTTGACACAGGTATCGTTCACTGTAAGACCAATGTGCATCGAAAGTGAAAATAGTATGATACTAGAGGAGATTTAAGAGAATGGTATGTTGCAATTTCAACTTCAGTAATATTGTTAAGCAATCCTCTGGAGCCAAATGTGGTCGCTGCAGCCATGACTCTTAGCGCAGAATCTTGAATGTATGCAGCTCCCAAATGACACGAATCGACAACGAATGGCAGGCTCGACGATAGTCAGAAAGGAAGGCAGATGTCTGAAGCGATAGAAAGAAACATGTCAGAGCCAGAAGACTGGTACAATACGCTGCAAAATAACATCACTGAACGACTACGACGCAAATACCCACATTCTGCAAAGATGCTGGGCGACTGCAGCTCAATATGATCCCTTGATAATTTCGATATGAGTAATCGCCGTGATCAGTAGTGAGGACTATTCTCGTATATGCATTGTAACTCCCAGATAACATGATATTGTAATTGGTAAATGAAGTTAAGTATACTAAATCCAGGCATTTGCTATTCGTGTGTCTGAATCGGAAATTTGATCTAGCGGTAAGTTACTGTGGTTGTTTTCAAATGACTCGTTTGGAGACGCTAAACAATGAAGGGCAGTTCATCTGGCACTATGACAATATATATAATGTTCTATAAGTTTTCCAGACGATGAAACCTTACAACTGGCTATATTTTGATGGAATCATCGCACAATAGTAAGGAATTAAACTCTAAATGGAAAGATTAAAACTTGTATTACAGCTAGACTTTTTCATAACTCCTTCTCCAATTTTCCATTTAATGAACTGTATGGGCAAGATAGCATCTATATCAAACTGATTTATATGTATGTAAAAGATGAGATGCTGTCGGTTTTAACGGGCAGCAACATGACACAGTAGTTTGCTGATTTCTTTGATTCGTATAAACTGCAGCAGGTTTATGTGAAGAAGGAGAGAGCTTGCCAGATTTTTTTTTCATAAAGCCCAGTTGTTTGTAATGGGAATGTAATATGATGTTCGCTTATCGATTTGCATGATAATGGCTTCATGTGCCAGAAAACTGAACAGGAGAATCACTGATTGTATAGACCTTTGAAAGATATGCAAGAAATGATGAAGCTGTAGTCGCTTGACTCTGGCATGGGGTTGTCATTTGACATGATTTTCATTATTCGTAATATTAGATACCGTTGTAAGTGATCAAAACGCGTGTAACTATAAACTCCTGAGACACATGATACAGGTTTTTCCATGTTAGTTTTGCATCGCGCCTCACTCCTGTAAGCTGGCACGGAATAATGGAAACATTTATAGCGATGTAAACTGGGACGTTTGTATTTGTGACACTAAGCAACACCTAGTCTCGATCAACAATAGAATGGGGCCTATCAGCGTTGTAGGCAAGGCATTTCTGACCTTCTTCTCTTCGCCGACACCTCGATCAATGCCTTAATCATGTGAGGAAAACACGCGATGATGCCGTGTGTAGCAGTGTGTGAAGATAATTGACGGCTTGATAATTATAGCAACAGTAATTCTTTGTTCTTTATGAACACACAATTACTAATGAAGAGAATGAACGAACGGGCCTAGGCATTCCGGTCCCACTCAAGGTGATAAAGCGCCAGTATTTCATTCGCACGAGTGCTACTGTATTTTCTATGCAGATCTCCGGTTCAATCGTCAAGACAGAAAGGCGTCTGAAAACTGTGTCATAAACATTCACAGGCAGATATTGTTCTTGCTATCACCGAATTTTAATAATGCCGAATCTGACCAATTCTTGGTGGTGTGGTCAAAATTGCAGATACTGCCAATGAATTTGCATCGCGCCTATTAACTGTAACTGCGAGAGAACCAGGAAGTGAAACAGGTTATGTTGATAGGCCTAATATTGTTGGTCAATAGAAGAGGAGGTACGCGCAAGCTGTAGTAGAACTATATCATTTCGGGATTAAATCGGTATGAAGAGAAACATAATGACTCGCCTGACTATAGATATACACCGTACTTCTGACAGATGTAAATGTGCAGTTGATATCAGTATGAGATTTGTCAAATGGCCTGCAAACGTTGAAGGTACCATAGAGCATAGTGGAAATTTGCCTGAGAACAATGGTAGTTTTGGATAGGCGTAGTTAGTGATAGTTTTACAGCCAGAATTTTTCTGTGTAAGTTTGGAGTCTTTCTATGTTGAGATGTGTTACGTTTTGTACGTGGTATCGTTGCATGATAATAGTGCGTCGAAACGCGAAGTGATGTGCTGGAGGCTAAAGGGCAATGTGGTGCGTTTCAGTTATTCAGTGTGACAGTTGTACGGCAACGCTCAACTAGGCAGGCGTAATCGATCGATAGCAGCAACAACTCTCGGTGAACATTTGATCGGCAGTCATCAAACGGTGGGTGACAGCAATTTTACGGTGACTGAATGAAACTGAAAATATGACGACAAGATAGAAAATGTCAGCTCTGATACCAGAAAGATCCTATTAAAATGGTGCCCAACATAACCGTATGAAATTATAAGGCATCCGTTAAAAACCGGCGTCTGCATGGTGGCTGTTGTGCATTCTCATCCGCCATTAATCAATAGTGTAATTTGTTATCGTGCTAATATGCGTAAAACTCCCAAATGTTTACCAGAACCTTTGCGCGTATGGAAATCAGATGATTCTGTCTTTTCTGCAAAATTATCAGAATTGCAACAGGTATTTTTCATTGACAGCACTATAATATTTACAGGATTTTCTTGAATGAACCTTGGAACCCCCCAAAATTTAGTAAATTATGAAATTGTGAGCCGTCTGCATTACAGGCATCAATTTACAATGTACCTGTGATCTCGAACTGGAGCCTAAGCGAGATTCCTCGTAACATTATTCCACCATGAAGCAAAGTGTTACAAAACAATTGCAAGCGATAACTCACATGTAATAGAGAACTACTCTATATCAGTAAATCCCAACCATGGCTTGATTCAGACCTTGCCTGAACACCAAATGTAAGTATAGTTTGGTGGCAAGTCTGCTGGGTCGGCTGAGACTATATATGTAAAATGAAATTAGCTGTCAGTTTTGTATAGCATAAGCTGATTTCTTTTTTGTGGATTTCTTGAATTTTAATTTATATAAGAGAAAATTAAGAAAATTCGCTGGAAAATGAAAATCTTGAAAACCTTTATTTGCCATTTGTCGAAACCGTACCTTTTGATTCAACATACATTCACGTTAATTTAACAATTCCGTTAAAATCAATCAGATATTATAATCTCAAGAGAGATATAGAGAAGTGCAGTGTGATGAGCACATTTTGTGATATCATGTAGTAGGATGATGTCAAATGATGCAGTATGTGATGCCACTCTCAATGGATATTTTGCTGTTCATCTCAAAATGGTCAGCGCGTGACACGGCACCATATCGCTGCTGCGTGACGGGACTCTCGGTATTTGCCAGGCTGATAATTTGGAAGAACGCCTTTATGCTGAAGTACCAAAATCTGCTGCTAGTCAGTCTTCGAAGATACCAACGGCATGAACGCCAGCTGAAGCCGTACATGTTTTCGACGGGTAGCTGGGATGCAACCCGAAGGCCATGCAGTGCATCCCAACAATGACAGTAAACTCTGCCATTTGCTATTAATTAACATTCGTGGACAAACATCATTCAGCTTTGAACATTCAATATATTAAGTGTGTTCAACATATCGTGGCTAGCATAAAATTCCCAATTCTCATGGTACAGGTGAGTATACGCTTGTATGAAATATTTTATTGATTCGAAATCAGAGCTCAAGGCATTATTTGCAATTCATACTATATTCTCGATATATTTTCCTTCGTATCTAAGACGTAAGTTTGGGGCCATGGACGATATGGCGGATGATATGTTTTACATAAGTGCGTCATGACTTCAAGATCAGAGTACAGATACATAACGAAACTGTGGTGTCGAGGATATGTGTCTTGTTGCAAGCAAATTATTACCGCAATTGGGTATGTCGATCTCCAGTGCGCATTCAGTAGGGTACATCTGTCCCTGTCGCTGAAAATTGGAGAAATGGTACATGAAAGTGAATAGCTGAAACATGTTCACGACAGATCATGACAGTTATCCATTATGGGAATCTTCTATCTATGCTTCTATATATAAAATGAAGTGCTATCCGTTCGTGACAGCCTCTGGTGGCTGATGGAATTTCTTTTATTTGGTCGTGTAACTCCATATAAATAAAGTTAAGAAAATACTAGAAGATGAAAAGAAGTTCATAGAAGTTGTGACTGCTATGGGAAGATCATGTATGCTAAACAGCAAGACCGACCCTCGGTGCAAGAGAGTTACATTAGGCTGTATGATAATAAATGAAGAGACAAAGGAACGGGAAACACTGGTGGTTCTTTGAAAGACATACAAGATGATAATACACTGGAATCATACTATTTGCATGCAGATATCAGAATAACAATGCATGA